>PJEM01013467.1:29884-40792 GCA_004023845.1 Helogale parvula | reverse complement strand
GATTCTGAGAGTCTGGGAGAGAGAGAGGGAGAGAGAAGTCTGAGAGACAGAGACTCTGAGAGAGTCAGAGAGAGACAGAGATCCTGAGTCAGAGAGATTCTGAGAGAGAGAGAGTCCGAGAGTCAGAGACAGGTCTGAGAGAGACAGAGATTCTGAGAGAGACAGAGAGAGAAGTCAGAGATTCTGAGAGTCTGAGAGAGAGAAAGAGACAAGTGTGAGAGAGACAGAGATTCTGAGATAGAAAGAGAGAAGTCTGAGAGAGACAGAGAGATTCTGAGAGAGATTGAGAGATTCTGAGAGAGAGAGAGACAAGTCTGAGAGAGATGGAGATTCTGAGAGTCTGGGAGAGAGAAAGAGACAGTGTGAGAGAGACTGAGATTCTGAGATAGAAAGAGAGATGGAGAGAGATTCTGAGAGAGAGAGAAAGAGAAGTCAGAGACAGATTCTGAGTCAGAGAGATTCTGAGAGAATCTGAGAGAGAGAGACAAGTCTGAGAGAGACAGAGAGTCTGAGAGAATCTGAGAGAGTCTGAGAGAGAGAGAGAGAGAGAAGTCAGAGATTCTGAGAGAGAGAAAGAGAAGTCTGAGACAGAGAGAGTCCGAGAGTCAGAGACAAGTCTGAGAAAGACAGAGATTCTGAGAGAGACAGAGAGAGACAAGTCTGAGAGAGAGAGATTCTGAGAGAGACAGAGATTCTGAGAGAGACAGAGTCTGAGAGAATCTGAGAGAGTCTGAGAGAGAGAGAAGTCAGAGATTCTGAGAATCTGAGAGAAAGAGACAAGTGTGAGAGAGACAGAGATTCTGAGATAGAAAGAGAGAAGTCTGAGAGAGTCAGATTCTGAGAGAGAGAGAGTCTGAGAGTCAGAGACAAGTCTGAGAGAGACAGAGATTCTGAGAGAGACAGAGAGAGACAAGTCAGAGAGACAGAGATCCTGAGAGAGAGAGATTCTGGGAGAATCAGAGAGACTGAGTCAGAGAGAGAATCTGAGAGACAGAGTCTGAGAGTCAGAGAGACAGGGTCAGAAAGAGTCAGAGAGAGTGAGAGAGAGAGAGAGAGAGTCTGAGAGAGACAGAGCTTGAGTCATCTGAGAGACAAAGTCTGAGAGCGAGACACAGTGAGTCAGAGAGTCAGAGACAGAGAGAGTCAGAGAGACTGGGTGTGAGAGATTTAAAGAGAGAGACAGTCTGAGAGAGAGTCTGAGAGAGAGACTGACAACCTGAGACAGACACAGTCTGAGAGAGAATATGAGAGAGCATGGAGAGAGACGAGAGGGAGGGAGAGAGAGAGTCTGGGGGTCTGAGCTCGGGGCGGGGCGGGAGCTAGGCCGGGGGAGGGAGGCCCAGGCAGGAAAGCCCCTTCCCCTTCTGAGTTTCAGTGTCACCATCTGTGTCCCCCGGTGCCCTGGGGGCAGAGACACGATGGGCGACTTCCGTGGCCCCTCCTCCACTGGGCGCTTGCTGGCTCCCTTGTTCTGTTCTAGCACTTTCTATCTTGGTCGGCCTTTCGCTCATCCCCTCGCCCTCCCCAACACCAGCGTGGCTGTGGTCCACGTTCTTTTTCCTAATGAAGGAATCAAATCGGAGCCCCGGGTGTCGTCCCCGTCACTGGCAGGGGCAGCCCGTCTGCCGCTTCCGCAGTGGTGGCCTGGACTCGTTGAGGCCCCTGAATCCCTTCTGCCCGGAAACTACTGAGAAGGAAGAACTGGGGAAGGAAAGGAAACCGGCAGAGCGGGAGGGGCAGTGAGCGGTGTCAGTGTGTGAAGGACCCAGCACACAGTTGGTGCTCAATTAGTGCCTCTTTCCCCTTTCCCTTCTTTCCCCCCTTCCCAATTAGTGTTGGCGAGCACTGAGAGCAGGAGGGAAGAGAAGAGGCAGCAGAGAGGAAGGGGAGAGGGAAGGAGACTGAGGGCGGGGGGTGTATGAGGAGCCTGGTACACAGTAGGTGCTCTCAAGGCCCGTTCCTGTCTTCAGGAGAGAGGAAGCAAGTCAGAAAGAAGGGGAAGAGACCACCAGAGCAGAAAAATGGGGGGAAAGACAGCATAAGGAGAGAGTCATTGGTGGAAATTGCTGGGCATACAGTAGGTGCTTATTAAGTGTCAGTTCTTTTCCCAGGAGAAAGAAGAAAGACAGAGAAGGGCAAGCTTCCGCAGAGAGAATTCACAGGAGAAGTTGTGAGGGAAAGAGACAGTGTATGTAAAGTAGCAGGCACACAGCAGGTACTTAATAAATGCCCATTCCCCTCCTTGGTAATGAGCACACAAAAAGCAGCCAGGAGGAGGGAAGGGAGTGAAGGGAGCAGAGAGGAAGAGAGAAGGGAGAACAGAGCCAGTGAAGCAAGCAGTGACAGTGTATACGAAGGTGTGGCACACAGAAGGTGCTTAATACATGCCTGTTTCCTTCCCCAGGAGACAGCAGGCAGGGCAGAGAGGATGGGGAGAAGCTAGAGCAGAGAAGGAGCCCAGAAGAAGAGAGTGTGTAAGTTAGGCTGCGGGTACACAGGGGGCACTCAATAAATGCACTCTCTTCCTGCGGGAGAGAGAACAAGAGGAAAAGGGAGGCACAGGCACAGGCGAAGGGAAAGGAAGGCTGGCTGAGGAGGTCAGGCGCAGAGGAGGCTATGAGGCTGGCGGACCAGAAGAAAGGAGGTAGCCTGGAGGAGGACTGGCAGAGGAGAGGAAGCTCAGGAAGGAGGTAGTGCAGGCAAACCATGGGGCACACAGAAGGCGCTCAGTAAATGCTTGTTCTCTTCCCCAAAAGAGGGCCCAGGGAAGGGAGAAGCTGGCAGAGTGAGGACAGGGAAAAAGAATCAAGAGGAAATGAGATGGAATGTTAATTGCCTGCCATACAGTAGGTGCTCCATAGTTGCTTGTTTTCCTCCCCAAGAAAGAGCAGATGGAGCAGAAAGAAGGAGAAGTCAGAAATGAAGGGACAAGGAGAATTGAGGGGGGAGGAGAGTGCAAGGAGATTGTCTGGCATACAGTAGGTACTCAATAAATGCCCACTTCCTTCCCTGGCAGAGAGCAGAAAGCAGCAGAAGCCACAGGGCAGTGAAATAGGAAGGTGAGAGGACAGCAGAGAAAGCACAGGCAGTGGCTTAGTATACCACAGGTGCTCAGTAAATGTGTGTTCTTTGCCTTGGGAGAGAGCCCAGAAAGATGAAGGGACAGAGGAGAGACGGGGAGAAGGGGATGAAGGTGTGAGGAAGGGAGTGAAGATGAGTAAACTATGGGCACACAATAGGTGCTCAGTATGTGTCCCCCAGGAGAGAGCAGAAGTTCGGAAAGGAGAGAGGGAAGGTAACAAGTACAGTTAAGAGGGCAGACAGAGATTGTAAATTTCCCAGCACACAGTAGGTGCCCCATAAATGCGCATTTTCTCCCAGGAGACCAGACGGATCAGGAAGAGGTGCAGGGAATGGGGTGGGAGGGACAGGAGGGCCAAAGGCACCGAGGCAGGGTGCAGACTGACAGACACTAGGGATTCGAAAATGCCCCTTTCCTCCAAGAACGGGAGCCAGAAGCTCAGGAAGCAGCAGCAGAGGGTCCAGGGGAAGGGGGACCAGAGGGTGCAGGGCTGGGGTGGGGGGAGGCCATACAGCACGTGCCCCAGAAACCTTGTCCCCTTCCCTGGCAAGGCAGAAAGCAGGCTGGGAGGCCAGAGGGAGGAGGGTGAGGGAGAAGGGGCGTCTGAGGGTGGAGGCCGGAGCCCCGCCCCGGGGACCCAGCCCACCCTCCAGCTGCCCCACCGGAGCCAGACCGCCACTGCCACCGGGGACAAGGGCGCATTGTCCCAGGCCTGGCTCGCCCTGGGGACGGGGAGGGGGGTGCTCAGCCCGGTCTGCCGTGTCAGGGGGCTCAGCCCGTGTCTGCCGGTCTCGTTTCTGGTCTCTGAGTCCCTCCGTGTCTCTGCGTGTCTCTCTGCACCTCTGTGTCCCACAGTCTGTCCCGTCTTTAAGTCTGTGGCTCCACTAAGTTTCACTGTCTCCAGGTCTCCCTTTGCATCGTCTTTCTCTCTCTCCCCCCAGTCTCTCAGCCTTGGTGTCTCTCTATCTCTGGGAGGGTGGCGGCCCGGATCACTGGGGGGGCGGAGGAATGAGGAAGGAAAGGAGGAGGCAGGGGAGCGAGAGAGTGAGGACAGAACAGCTTTATTGAGCAGAAACCGCAGCAGAGGGCCTGGCGACCTCCGACGGGAGCTGGGGGGCCAGGAGACGCCGACACAGTTGGGAGACAGAGACGGAGGGACTGAGACAGGGAGGGGAGAGGCGGAGAGAGACAGAGACCCAGAGCGGGATGGAGAGATGGGACAAGGGAGAGACATCAGTGGGAGGAAGAGTGGGGGGGGAGAGAGAGAGAGAGACAAGGACGAGAGACAGGAAAGAGGGAGAAGGGAGAGGAGGGACCAGGGGCCGAGATCTAGGAACCGGAGGAGGAGAAAGGGAGTAAGAAGAACAGAGCTGGGAAGAAAGGAGGGAGCAGGGCAGGGGGAGGAGGAGAGAGACGGAGGGACAGATGGAGGGAAGGGAGAGAGGGAGGGAGCCGGGGACAGAGAGAGAGTGATAGAGGGAGAGAGGGCCCAGCCGCTGGGCAGACCGCGGGGAAGTCGAGGAAGGAGCGCGGTCCCTCACCTGGCGTCAGCGGGCGGCCGTCCCCCAGGCCCTTGCAGGCGATTTAAGGGGCGCCCTGGGGGCGGGACCGCTGGCGCCACCGCCTTATCTGGTCAGCCCCCGGCTCCCCAGGCTAAATCGGGCCTCAGCTGTCAGCACCGGGGGGCGCGGGACAGCTGTCACCCCACCCCGCACCTGCCGCGTGACCGCGGCCCCCCTTCCTGTGACCGGGCGGGGCTGAGAGGCCCCTGCGGGGCTGCGTGGTACGCCCCCAACGGGCGGCCCGGGCCCCGGGGAGCCCCTCACCACGCGGAGCCCGCCGTGCTCCCCCAGAGAAGCGGCGGCCTCGAAGGTGAGGGCTCGTGGGGGCGCAGGCCCAGCCCGCGGGGCTCCCAGCAGTGCGGAGCAGGAGGGGTTATGGGGGGGCTGAGGAGGAGGGGGCCCCGACCCCCGCCCCTCCCCGGGTCCCACCCAGCGGCGCTGTGCTCCTCGCTCGGACCATATTAGGCCACAGCGGAGAAGGCACCTGGGGAGGTCACTCAGGTCCAAGAATAGAAACACTCAGGGAGCCCCGCCAGGCTGTCTGGGACGCGCAGGGGACAGGCGACAGGCACAGAGAGCAGGAGGGGCCCCGAGGGGCTGCAGGGAGATGGAGGCTGACAGAGACACGGAGACATCCACAAAGAGAGGCCAAGAGGGACCGGAGGGGAGGGGGTGGGGAGTCAGAGACCCAGGTGTGGGGCAGCTGGGGGGGGGACCGCCCCCAAAGTTGGGGTGTCCTGGGACCCCAGCCGTCTCTCCAATGTGCTGTTTGACTTCACTTTATAAGCTGCCCTTTGACCTCTGGAAGTCTCAGGAACCAGAGCAGCCAAGCCCAAGTCCCAGCATCTCGGTGGCTTTATGGGTGCGTCCTGCTGCCTGCACCCCGCCTTTTTTCGGGTGTCCGGGTTTAGTGTCCTTGGAAGAATCTGCTGTCCGGGTGGAGCCCAGCCCTAGGCCGGGACAGGGACGCTGGCCCTGCCTCTCCCTGCCCCCGCCTCCTGTTCCCCCCGGTCCCCCATTTCTGCCCACCCCCGAAAGAGGACCCCACTTTTGCCCAGGTCCTGCTCTACCTGCTTCCCTGCCTGGGCTCACACACACTCATGCCTCCTGGGACAGACCCGCGACCCCTGAAGCACCTGAGCCCCTGACCCGGGGACCCTCTCCTGGTGTCACCCGGTCTGCCACATCCCTTATATCCCACTGAGCTCAGCATGTCCCCCAGACCTCAAACCACTCTGCATCTGTTGGGGGTGGCCCCCCACTGTCCCAGCGTCTGGGGGTGGGTCTGGCCCTCATGCCTCCCCACCTTTGCCCCCAGAGCCACCGGACTGTGTCCCTCTTCCCCTCCCCAGGGTCTGGACTTAGGCCTCCGTCCTCTCCCATCTGGACCCTCAGCCTCCTCGCCTCCGGCCTCCAGGCTGTCCCCACACCATCCCCAAGGGGGCTTTCTGAGCCCAGGACTGACCTGCGGCCCCCCTGCAGCCGCCACCCACTGTCCTGGAGAAAGTCCAGTCCTCAGTGCCCCCTTGGAGGCCCTGTGGCCTGGCAGGCAACCCCCCCCCCATCACCTGTCAGTAACAACTGCCTCCCTCAGATTCCAGGTTTCACTGAGGGTTGTTTCTGGCTCTGGAATGGCCCCCTCCCCTCCCCTGGCCCTTTGGAGAGCCAGCTTCCCCAGGTTCCCTCTTCTTCCTCTGGCCCCCTGGAGGTCCCCCCTAAAATGCCCCCCCAACTGGAACTGGGGGGGTGGCGCTTTCTGGCCAGACCCAGAGGTCGGGCCAGGGAGCCCTGTGACAGCTGATAGGACAAGGGAGCAGCAGCGAGGGACGAGGGACAGCAGGCCCCGGGGAAAGACAGAACAGAAGGGGGTCCTGCTCAGGGGAGACCATGGAGAGAAGACACCTAATGGGTGCCAGTCCTGCTCAAATCCCAGAGGGACCGCCTTCCTCCTCTGTCACCTCCCTGCCCTGCAACACGCCTCGGTCACGTCAGGGCCTTCGCACTGGCTGTGCCCTCAGCCTGGAATGCCTTTCCTGCGCACCTCCCCACAGCTCGGCTCCCTCCTTCCCCTGCTTCCGGGTGAGGCCCACCTTCCAGGACGGACTCCAACCGCGGCGCTGCTCTAACAGCACCTTAAAAACAGCACGCGTTGACTCTCTTACACTCTCGGAGGTCGGGAGTCCAGCGAGCCTCCCCGGGCTGGCGTCCCGGGCAGGGCTGGTTCCCCGTCCCCCTGCCCTGCTGGCCCCCGGCAGGTGGCCCGGCTTCCTGGCTCTGGCCCCTTCTCCTCCTCCGAGTTGTGCCCTGTAGCGTCTCTCACCTGCTTCCTTCGCCCCATCTCTTTGTGACTCTCTCCCGCCGCCTCCTCCACCTGTGAGGACCCCACGGGTGCCTCGGGCCCCCAGATGGAGCAGGATGACTCCCCTGCGTTCAGGCCAGTGGGTCTGCGCCCTGTTCCCGGGGGCATCTCCTGGAGCAACTGACGGGTCAAATGGAGAATCAAGTAACTTGTTTTCTCCTCAGCACTGAACCCGCCCCCCCCATCATTCTAGAACTGTTTGCTTTGAGAGAGAGCGAGCGACCTGGAGAGGGCTAGAGAGGGGGAAGAGAGAGAATCCCAAGCAGGCTCCACGATGAGTGTGGCGCCTGATGCAGGGCTTGATCCCATGACCCTGAGATCCAAGAGTCGGATGCTCAACTGATGAGCCACCCAGGTGCAACCCCCCCCCCCCCGAACATTCTAGACCGCTCCTGGTGTCCTGCCAGCTCATAAGGGCAGGGATTTGTGCTGTTCTCTGCTGTGCTACTGAAGGGGAAACTGAGACCCAGAGAGGTGGGCGACTCGTCCGAGCTGGCGAAGCCTGGGAGCGGCGGGGAGCTGGTCTGCGCCCACCGGCGGGTGGCCTCCCTGGTAAACAGGAGTGATGGGGGCAAGGGGCCCCCCAGTCAGACGCAGGCCAGGCCGGACGCAAATCAGCACATTTATTGAGGCAGCGGCGGCACTGGGAGCAGGGGGCGCGGAACAGGGGCTGGGCCTCTGCAGGCCGTGAGGTGTGGGCCCAGCCCTCCCCTGGCGCTCAGGGGCCAGACGCAGATGCACGGCCGGTGGCCTGGGTGTCCGTGCATCTCCTCCGCAGGGTCAGTCTGTCCGCAGCCAGCAGCCCTTTTCCTCCACCTCCTTGGTCACCACCAGCAGCACCTCGCACAGGCCCTGAGCCAGTGCCCCCGCCAGGAAGGCCCTGCGCAGAGGAGTGAGGGGACTGAGGCCTAGGGGCCGCCGCACCTCCCCCCCCCACGCCGCCTCCTGCGGTGCGGGGCCAGCCCCAGCCCCAGCGGCGCGTCCCCCTCACCTGACGCCGTCCTCGTCCCCCAGGGCCTCGGGCGCCCGCAGCTTCGAGTCCAGGTTGTAGTAGACGCCGTCCACCTGGCGGAGGGCCACCCAGTGCCGCCGGCGGAGCGGCAGGGACAGCAGCCCCAGAGACATGGGCGAGGGCAGGTTCAGGATCAGTCCCAGCACCTGGGGCAGGGCCAGCTGGGACAGGGGCCTGTGTGGGAGGAGTGGGGAAGCCACCGTCTGGGTCCAGTGCTCAGCGGCCCGCCGCTGGCCCAGCGGTACTGAGCCCACGGGACCCAGGCGGGCGTGGCAGCAGTGGCCCCACGAGCCTGCCCAAGGCCTCTCCTCACTCAGCCTGCCCCCTGTTTCCTCCCACTCGCGATCACCCAGGCACCCAGACCTCCCAGCCATCTCACAAGCGCCCCCCACCCAACCATTGTCCACCCAGACATCATTCACCTACTGATGCAGCTGACCAGCCAGCCAGCCGCCAACTCCGCGTACTCCCCATCCGCCCAACTCCGCATCCACTTACCCCACCCGTCCGTCCGTCCAACTAACTACCCAACCACCTATTTGCTACCCGCCGCCTACCGTCTATCCTTTATTCACTCAACCACTCGTCTGCCCATCCACATCCGCCCTGTCCACCCCCCACCTACTCAACACATCCAGCTACCCATTCTCCATCCGCTCAGCCACCGACTACCATCTATCTACCCGTCATCCACCCGTCGGCCCACCCTGTCGACCATCTCATCTTTGTACCATCTCCCAGGCCGGTGGTCTGCCATCCATCCATCATCCACCCATGCCAACCTGCCACCCATGTGCCCCTTCTTTTTCCCTCCTGCCCACCCATCCCCCTCCTGCTCCCTCACACCGACCGCCGTCCCACCGCCCCCACTGGGCCGGGCTCAGCACGCATGATGAAACGCTTGGGGTCCCACCTCCTTCTGTCCCACCACACGGTGGCCAGGCCCAGCCCCTGCAGGGCCGCCATGATCACGTTGACATCATAGTTGCCGGTGCCCAGGAGGCTGCGATGGGGATTCAGCCGGGAGTCTGGGGCCAACCTGGTCGGGGAAGGTCAGCGTCTGAGGCGGGGCCCCTGAGAAGGTCTTGCCATCCCCGAGAAGCCGGAGAGCCCCAGGGCCTTTGCATCACCCAGCCTTTGGACTCTCCCCTTCCTGCAAGCTCAGGGCTCATCAGCCCCAAGCCTGAGTCCTCCTGTCCCCGACTCTCTCTGCCCTGCCCCGTAACCATGTTTCCCCCACTCAGGTCTTGTCCTCCCCGACCTGGACCCTCATCCGGCGTCCACATCCGACACCGACCCCACAGCTCCCCTGTTCCCTGCCCTCCTGGGTGCCTTGTCCCCCCAGGATAAAATCCTAGTCCCTCAGCTGGTCTAGCCTCAGTCCTGCCCCACCCGCCCCCAGCCACCTGTTCCCAACCACATTCCTGCTACCCCCCAGCGCGGGAGGCCCACCCTGCCACCGCTTGGCTCTCTGGGTCCTGCCTTCTCTCGCACAGTGGCACTTTTGTTCTTTCTCTGGGCCCCTGGTGGGCAGGGCAGGGGGAGGGGCTGGAGAGGGAAAGTCTGTGTCTTATTTGCCCGTGCATCTGTTCCCCTGGCCTCCCTCGGGGCAGGGTTCACACTGGCCTCCTCTCTGGGTCTCCAACATGGCCTTGGTGTGAAAGAGTTGATGGATCCCTGTTGTGAATGACAGAGATGAATAAATTCTGCAATAATCAGTTTGAGGGGCTGGGACTCTGCCTGCAGATGCTGGGGGCCGGCGGGAGGGCTGTAAGCAAGAGTGGGGAGACAGTGCCTTTCTGGGTGCAGCATCGTGCGGGCTACTGACAGGAGGATCTGGGGGCTGATGGGCCTGAGCCGGGGCTGTGGGGACAGAGAGGAGGAGAAAAGGCAGAACGATAGTAAAGAAGTGATGTTTGAAATCTTGCATAGTGAGGAGGAACATTCCAGGCTGCCGAGAGAAGGAACAGCCCACCGGCATCCTAGCAGCACTCCTTCAGGGACTGGGAAGAACCTGGTTCGGGGGTACAGTGTGACCTGACACCGCAGAGGAGCGTGGGGACCAGAGCATGCAGGCCTTGGATATCAGGCGGCATGACTGGGGACATCTCCCAGGGCTGCCGGGGAGCCACGGGAGGGCTGTGAGGGAGGGCAGGGTCAGCACTGGGGCCGTGTGTAGCGTGGACTGGTGGAGAAAAACGAGACGCTGAGAGGTTGGAGGGATGAGGGTCCAGAGAAGAGAAGGGGAGGCCTGAGCTGGGGCCAAGGCCGTGGCCGTGGCCAGGTGTGAGAGGCGACATCTCCATCTCTCGGTCCCGGGGTTCCCCAGGCCAGTGATGGGACGGCAGAAAGGCCCGGGCCCCTGTCCCAGCCACGCCAGGCGGGTCGCTCAGCCTGTGAGCCCTGCTCCTCCGGGGGTCAGGGAGGACGATGGTCACCTCTTGCAGATTTCATCGGCAGCCTCCTGGCTAAAGAGCTGCTGCTGCAGGACGTTGTTGAGGGCGTGGACGGCACACAGCTCCAGGCGCTGCCGCTCGTGATAAATGGGGGGCCGGTTCGGCTGTGCTCCCGGGGCCTGAGACATGCCCTCCTCGGCTCCTGCTTGGGGGTGCAGGGGAGAAGGTACTCAGGAGCCTGGGATCTGGAGGCCCAACCTGCCAGCGGGCCCTGGGGGCACTGCCATTGAGGTGGGGGCTTAGGGCAGTTTGAGGGGTCACGAGGCCCCTGACCCTGCTCCCCAGGTGCTCTCCTGGCAACAGGGAACCTCCATCCCCTATTACTAGGAAAAAGGCTCTCCTAGTCACCTAGCAACAGAGGACCACCGCCCCCACCACATCTCTAAGTGAAAGGGTCCCTATGGTGGTCACCTAGCAACCCCCTCCCTGTCCCTAGG
>PJEM01013467.1:0-29784 GCA_004023845.1 Helogale parvula | reverse complement strand
TCCCCGACCCGTACCCCAACCACGGCGCTCGCCCGTTGCCTGGCAACGCCCCTCACCCCGCCTGCCTCTCTGCTCCCCGAAACCAGGGGCTCCCGCATCCCCCTGGGCGGCGGCTGTGGGTTCCGAGTGCGGGGCGGGCAGCACGGCGCTGACTGGACGGGCGCGACGCACACAGCTCCCGGCGGCCCTCGCGTGCCCGGACTACGGCTTCCGGCGGCCCCCGCGAAGGCCCTTTGCTCCCACGAAACTTCCGGGCAGTTTAGCCCGGAAGTCCACTGCTGCCCGAAGAACGCGGAACCGCAATTCCGTCCCTGCAGTGAATCCCGGAAATATTCCGTGCGAGGCCCGCCCTTTTGCGGACGGCCACGCCCCCCGGTCCTCAGAGGATTCTGGGAAATGTAGTGGGTGTCTGACTCTCGCGATAGCTTCCGGGAGTGTTGCTCCCGCCAGTGCTCTCTCTCCTCCCCCTCCCCGTGATCGTGATGACACCAAGCCTGGTGTGAAGTCGCAGCGTGACGTCACAGGAGGGAAACAAGGGACCGGAGACACCACACCTTGCTGGGAGAAGAGTCTCCAGTATTTACTGAGACAGGAGGGAGGTCCGGGGTAACCGAGGTCAGGACAGCAGCAGGCTGGTAGTGGGGGGGACGTAAATGAGACGAAGATGTCCACTAGGGAAGGAGCCTTCTCAGCAGAGATGGATCCCTGGCCTGGAAGGGAGTTGGCAGCAGCCTGCGGGGGAGATAGAGGGAATAAAAGGCTGGGGCAGAGAGATGCAGAGAGACAGACATCTGGTGGCAGGGACAGACCCGAGTAGGGGTGGAGTAAGATCTAGAGAGAGGGACAGAGACCGAAAGGGAGATGAACAGAGACACACAGCGAGAGAGGTGGTAGGGTCCCATCGAGAGGGGGACACAAACCCCGAGAAAGGAGGCTTGGACAGAGAGATATATGTATAAGAATTCAAAGTCGTGGACTAGAAGGTGCAGGAAACACGGAAATAAAAATCAGCCAACAGAGACCGAATCAGAACTGCAGAACCAGACCAAGGTGGAGATCCAAGCTCTGCAGGGCACAGGGGTGGGGGTGGGGGCCCAGGGCTGGGGGAGGGGGCCGCACCCAGGAGGCTGCGCCAGAAGGCGGTAACGGTGGCCGAGCCCGTGACCGCTCCTGGCTCTGCGGGGTTCTCCCTGTGGGTGTGCACAGCGAAGCTTCGTCCTGTGGGGCCCGGGGGGCCGCTCAGCTCCACGTCTACCACATGCATGTCTGTGAGGCTGGGGCAAGCAGGGCGGTTAGTCTGGCTGGCCCGGCTCCAGCCTGGACCGCCGCCCCCCCCCCCCCCCCCCCCCCCCCCCCCCCCGCCCCCCAGCTCACCTGAGGTCAGCCACAAGCACTCCAACCACGCGGTCAAAGCCCAGGCTGGGGGCAGCCAGGGCAGCGGCAGCCATGGTATTGGAGTTGCGGGGAGCAAAGGGGCAGAGCCCGCGGACAGGCCCTTCATAGAGCACAGTGCGATGCCCAGGGCTGCGCACTGCAGCCAGCGGTCCCTCAAGCCGGAAGCCATCGGGATGCGTGGCCATGGTGACACGAAGACTCTGGAAGTGACAGCCAGGGTGAGGGGATGGTAGGAGGGGTGTCTCTGTAGGCCCTCTCTGGATCGCCTAGGAGCCCAGCGGGCCCTCACCTGGAGGCCCCCAGCCGCGTCCAATCTGGTGATGTCCTCCGTGCCCCACAGGGCACCCCGGGCCACAAACACAGCGTGGTCCCAGCGACGGGAGGCCTCCAGGAGCCGCTGCTCTGTGGCCTGGTCCGCTAGGGCTGACGGAGACCCCACCTGGGGCGGATGAAGGTGGGGAGGGGCCGAGGTCAGGGTACGGATCCCACTTCTGGGTGAGGTGGGGCCAAGGCAGACTGGGCAGGGCTCACCAGGAGATTGGCGTAGCGCAGGATTTGTGCCCCCGATTCCTGGATTATTTGGGGATGGGCCACTTCCACGACAAGGTCGGGGTGCCTGGGAGAGGGGAGAGATGAGGGAGGGCCTTGGTTGGCCCTCTCCTCCTCCGATTCCCTCAGGGTCTCTGCAGGGCTGTCACTCCGCCCTGGCCTGAGAGGGGAAGCAGGATAGACAGGGTTGTGCCGTTTCTAGTTTGGCCCAGAGAGGGTGAGGGACTCGCCTGAGATCACAGCACCTAAGGGAGGCCAGGTCAGGAGGTCCAGGGGACCCCCGCTCATGGTGAGATCACTGACCTCTCCCCGAGGGCAGCGAGGTTCTGGAGCTGCAGGGAGGGGGGCACGCTCCCCGCCATCCGTCCTGGGTCACGATTCCAGACAAAAACAAGTTCGAGGCCCAGTTCTGGTCCCTGAGTCAGCAGGTGAGAAACCAGGGACTGTCCTGGGGAGGGAGGGAGACTCAGCAAGAGTAGGATGGAGACTAGAGAGAGGGGGACTGGGACCCAGCGGGAGGGGGACAGAGACCCAGAGAGAGGGGGACTGGGACCCAGCGGGAGGGGGACAGAGACCCAGAGAGAGGAGGACTGGGACCCAGAGAGAGGGGGACAAAGACCAGAGGGAGAGAGACAGAGACCCAGGGAGGGAATGCCAGAGTTGATGGAGCGGGTACATGGACGCAGGAGGCTGGCAGGGGGGCACACAAAAACTTGGGTGGAGGACAGAGAATCCGAAAGGCGGGACAGAGACCAAGAGAGAGGGTGGGGGCCCCACGGGGGGAGGCAGTGGAAGGTGCTCAGGCAGAGCCAAGGTGCAAAGAAGTGGGTGAAGGTGTTTGTGGAGGGCACGGGGTTTTGGGGCCTTCAGAAAGAAGGGGCCTGGGGAAGGGGGCCCAGAGGGCCAGTGACTTACCGAGGCGGCCGTACCCCACCACCCCGACCTTCCTCGGGACCCCGTCAGAAGCCATGCCCTTGAATCTGGTGGTCTGCGCAAGGTCTGAGCTCCGGCAGCTGCTCACCACCCCCCTCCCCTCGGGGCCTGGGCAGGGGCCGATCTTTGGACATTTGACCGTTGATCCTCTCCAGAACCTTTGTCTCTCCCCTGACTGTGGCCCAGCGGAGAGGGTGCAGGTTCACTAGGTGGGGGCAGGTGAGAATCCTGGGGCAGTGGACTTGGGGTTCCAGGGCCCCTGGTGGCCCTCACCGTACCCAGCCCCTTCCTTCCTGTGTTCTACCTCCTCCCTTCCTGCTGATATGGAAAATTTCCTCTGCAGTCCCCAGCCCCCCTTTCTGCCGGGCCAGGTTGTCATGGAAACTGCATCCTGCTTGGGGTGGGGGCAGAGAGGGTTTAGGAGTGAGAGAGCGGAGACTGTGATGGGGACTCTGGGCTCCCTGTCTGTCCCTTGCTCCTGAATTTGCAGCCCGTCCTTGGGCCTGCCACCTCAGCCCCCTGCCTCGGCAGCTGTGTTTCTGGTCAACATTCCTCCTCCTCCCTTGGGTCTCTGTCCTTGACTCTCTCCTTCCCTCCTGTCGCTGTCTTGGGGCCTCTCCTGGGACCTCCAGTCCTCCAGCCCCACCCCATCTTCTCTGGGCTGGCGGCCATTCCGGCCCCAGCTGGGCCAGGCCCACATCTCCTCCCCGCCCCAAGTTCCGGGGAGGCCCGGCCTGGTCTGCGCAGCCCCGTCTCCGCCAGGGCAGCAGGAGCCGGAGCCCCGCGCCTCCCAGTTCCCACCACCAGCCCTGTACTAGTCTTCTGCCTCTCAGGTCACCTTGACTTCTCACCTTTCATGCACCCTTCTCCCAGCGACGATGCCATCCGCCTTGCCTCCCCCCATCTTGTATTCCCCCTCTGACTCCCGGTCCTCCCCTCCCCCCACCTCCCATTGGCCAAGAAGCCTGTGAGGCCTGGGGAGGCCCCGAGGTCCCCCCAAGTGAGGCCCAGCCACCGCACCCTGCAGGTGCCTGGCACTGGAGATGGCGGAGGCTGCGGCAGCGCGGCTCCCTGCCCCCAGCCACCACCTGGTACCCGCTGCAGTATTGCCATGGCAACCAGGATCGCGCTGAAAGAGGACGGGGAGAGAGAGCATGAAAGGGAGCCCTGGGGGGAGCTGGGCTCAGAGAGTCCCAGGCCAACAGGCAGGAGCAGACAGACCCAGGCAGACAGGGCCAGAGACCCCGGACGGGACAGCCATGGCAGAGGCGGGAGGTGGGCAGGTCCCTGAGGGAGAAATTTGCTTCTGGAGCCCCAGGCAGGGGAGAGATGAGATGCTGCGGACCCTCTGCTGCCAGTGGCCTGGGCCTGGCTGGACGGCACTGAAGCAGCATCTGCCCACAGTCCGGGCGGACCTCTGGGACGCCCACCTGCTGGCCCCTGTCCCTCCAAGGGCTCTGGGTGAGCCGCCCCCCACTCCCCGGCTGACCCGTCCCTCCTGTCCCCCCTGTGTGAGCAAGCCAGAGGTGCGGCTTCCGGTCCACGGGCCCAGCTGCAGCAGGAGCACATCACTCCTTCCCCGCTTCAGCCTGACCCGCTTTCTCCCCACAGTGCCTCGTGGGGTCGCCCAGCCAGCCGAGGGGACAGACACTCTCTGCGGCTTGGCTCTGGTGGGAGGAGTCACACCCTATAAAAAGATCTGTTGGAGTCCTGACCTCAAGGGCCTGCACATGTGACCTTATTTGGAAACAGGGTCTTAGCCGGTGAGCAGGATGAGTTCCTGCTGGAGCAGGCCGTCCCTGAGCCTGTAGGATCTATGTCCTTATAAATAACAGGGGGGATCTGGACAGAGACGGCTGCGAGTGTGGAAGGGAGACGGTGTTGTGGATGTGGGGAGATGTGGGGTGATGACGCACGGAGCTGGTAGAGACCAGGAAAGATCTTCCGCTAAGGCCCTGGAGGGAGCTCGGCCCCACCCACACCTTGATCCTGGACTCCTGGATCCAGAGCTCGGAGCGCGGCTGCCCCACCGCCGCCGCCGCCTGCGGTTGCCTGCGGTTCCCCGGGAGCATGAACGGGGGCGGGGAAGAGGCCCCAGTACAGGCCTCCCGTGAGCTGCGGGGGCGTTAAAGACAAGTGCTAGGTGTGCTGAGTGACGGAGGCCCTCTCTGGGGCTCCCAAGGTCAAGGGTGAGAGGACCTGAGTCCACCCAGAGGTGCTGACGCTGCCCACCCTCTGGGTGGGGCCCCTGACACCTGACTTTTCCATCCTCTCATTGCGCCCCCCCCATTCACTCTGTTTTCTCTCTCCTCCATGCTTTCATGACCAAAAAAAAAAATTTTTTTTTACTTTTTCCGTGTTTTTTTTTTAAAGTAATTACAGAGCAGGTAGTCATTGACGCAAACCTCCCTTCAGTATCAAAAGAGTCTGTGGGGCAGGTGAGGGCAGGGGGCGAAGGTGGGGGGCAGGGCCGGGTGTCTGGAGGCTCTGACCGCGCGTCTGTCTCTTCAGTTTGGGGGGCGGGGGGGCGGAGGGGCGGGAGGGGGGGGGACAGGCGTCAAACTGCAAAAAAATGAACCGTCAAAGGAGGGTTGTTGGGGATGAGGGGAAAGGACGCCCCCCCCAGAAAGCTCCTCTCTCCCCTGGAAGGCGGAGGGCCGGGAAGGGTTGGTAGAGAGAGCGAGGCAGAAAAGCGGAGGGTTCCAGCCACTTCCCCCTAATCCTGCAGCCCCTCCCTTCGCCCGGGATGGGGGGGGGAGGGGGAGGCCAGAACCGCGGAGGATCCGGACGGGAGCCCACCCTGTCCTCGCTGGGGTGAGCCGCCCTGGGGTCCACGCGCGGGCGGGGCTTCGAACCCTCCTTCCCCGACCTTCCCTGCGCGGGTCCGAGGGCGGCGGCGGCGGCGGCGGGGCCGGGGCCGCGGGGAGGGGCCCAGTCCGGCCCGGGGGGGAGGGGGGGGCCCCGCCCGGCGGCTTCAGATCTGCGTCTCTTGCACATTCTCCTTGGAGCCACTCTTGAAGAGCAGAGGTTCGTGGATGGAGTTGAGCCCCGGGGGGCCCTGGCCGCAGCCCCCGCCGCTGGGGCTGCTGCCGTAGTGCGCCTTGAAGGCTGCCGTCACGTAGTGGTGGTGGTTCAGGTGGTCGCGCTCCAGGGCGGGCAGGGCCAGGTGGCTGTCCCCGCCCCCGCCCCCGCCCCCCGCGGCGGCGGCGGCGGCCACGGACACGGCCGAGGCGGCGGGCAGCTCGTCCTCCACGTTGATGATCTCCACGGTGCGCGTGGGCCCGTGGTGCTTGTGGAGCTGGTGCTGCTTGCGCAGCTTGTAGAAGGCCACGAGCATCACGGCGGCCATGAACGTGATGGCCACGAAGCAGCCGATGATGATCTTGGTGGTCTTCATGACGTCGTCCAGGTCCTTGAGGGCGTTCTCCGTCACGTCCGTGATGGGCACCGTGAACGCCTTCTCCGTGGGCCGGGAGGAGCGCGGGGCGGGCGCCGTGGTGGACGACGAGGCCTGGCCGCCGGCGTCCCCGGGCCGGCCCCCGCCCCAGACGCCGTCCGTCGTGGGCCCCGGCGGCTCCTTCTCCGTCCCCCGCGGCTGCAGGGTCTCCTCTCCGGGCTGCGTCTCCAGGGTCTCCACGGTCACGGTGGTGAAGTAGGTGTAGCCGCCCCCGCCCCCTCCGCCGCCGGCGCCGCCGCCTCCCGGGCCGCCTCCGCCCCCGCCCCCGCCGCCGCCGGCCGCCACGGGGTCCACGGCCGAGACGTTGAGCGTGGCCGAGGCCGTGGTGTTGCCGGCCGAGTTCGTCACCATGCACGTGTACTGGCCTGTGTCCTGCACGGTGACGTTGGTGAAGTTGAGCGTGCCGTCGTGCAAGACGGAGATGCGCACGCGGTACGAGCCGTGCGTCATGAGGGTGCCGTTGGGCGTCAGCCAGTTGACGGACGTCATGGAGGTGCCCGTGCGACACTTGAGCTCGGCGGCCATGCCCTCGGTGACGTTGAGGTCCGTGGGCGGCTCCACGATGACCGGCGCGTAGCAGGTGAAGTGCGACTGGTCCAGCTCGCCGATGTAGCGCCCCTTGAGGCCGGCGGGCGCGTGGCAGCGGGCGCAGCACGTCGTGTTGCTGGGCACCGTCTCCTTGAGCCACCAGCTCAGCCACAGCACGTCGCAGTTGCAGTGCCACGGGTTATGGTTGAGGTGGACGCGCTCCAGGCGGTGCAGGGGCGTGAAGAGGTCGTGGGGCAGCGACATCAGGTTGTTGTGGGACAGGTTGAGCTCCTCCAGCGACTTGAGGTCGTCGAAGGCGTTGCGCTCGATGGTGGCCACCTGGGCGTGCATGAGCCACAGCTTGCGCAGGCTGGTGAGGCCCTGGAAGGAGCCCGGGCGGATCAGGTCCAGCCGGTTGCCGGACAGCTCGAGCTCCTCCAGGCGCACCAGGGCCGTCAGGTTGGGGATGTCCTTGAGGTTGCACATGCCCAGGTTGAGGTAGCGCAGGTTGACCAGGCCCTCGAAGGCCGCCTCCGAGATGTACTCCAGCCGCTTGAGCTCGCCCAGGTCGAGGCGGCGCAGGGAGGGCACGCGGTTGAAGGCGTACGAGGGGATGCTCTCGATGGGGTTGTTGCGCAGCCAGAGCTCCCGCAGCTTGGACAGGTACTCGAAGGCCTGCGTGGGCACCGTGGTCAGCCGGTTGTCGAACAGCTCCAGGGTGTTGAGGCTGGGCAGCCCGTTGAAGGCGCCCACCTCGATCTTGCGCACCAGGTTTTTGCTCAGCTGCAGGATCTCCAGGTGCCGCAGGTGCTTGAACGTGTCGGTCCGGATCACCTGCGACGGAGGAGCGGAGACACGGGTCAACGAGGGCCACTGGGCTCGCCCCGCCCCTTTCCGCCCCGCCCCCTTCCGCCCCCTTTGCTGGTGGGAGGGTAAGACCGGAAGACCACCCTTGGGAAAACTTTTGATTCTTTCGGTGAAGCTAGACGTCCCCCTTCCACACCACCGACCCTTGCACACCCGAATCTTTTTTCCGCGAGAGGAGAGCCGCTGTCCGTCCAACGTTGTGTGACGGACGCTCACGGCATCTGTGTTCATTACAGCCTAATCTGAAACGACCCCAGTGTCTGTCAACCCAGGAGGGACACATGCTGTGTGTCTGTCTGCACGGTGGAACACGATTATCCCGACACACCGCCAGCCTCGTGGGCCGGCATCGCACTGAGCAGAAGAAGCCAGGCCACAGAAAAGCACGTGTGGTAGGGTCCCGTCCCTTCCACGTTGTGCGTGTGCAAAGCGGCCGTCTCTGAGTGTGTGTGGGGGCCGGCCAGGCAGGGAAGGGGCCTGAGAGAACTTTCTGGGGTGATGGCAGTGTTCCCAATTGGGGCGGTGGCTACATGGATGAATCAGACCTCCCCACACTGTTCACCTAAAACAGGGGCGGTTCATTATATGTAAATTACACGTCAGTATGTAAATTACACCTCAATAAACAAAGGATTAAAAATACTTACACCACCAGTTAACACGCATTGAGCCCTTCTTTGGCACCGGACACCATTCTAAATGCTTCATGGGCAACAACTCATTTAATCCGCCAAACTGTCCTACGAGGTGGGTACTTACTCAGTATCTGCAACTGTGAAATCCATCAAGCTGTGAAATCCAGGGATTGCTCATAACTTTGGCACCGAATGCCACTGGGTGGTAGGGCCCGATCAGAACCCAGGGGAGGCTATTTAAAGCTTTTATTGATCCCACTCATGTGACTATTCAAACACTTCACTCTGGAAATATCCCCACACTTGATAAAGTTTAGAGGAATCAGGAGGTGCTATTAAATACACGCTGTACATTAGTACCTCACCTTTCTTTTCTTTCTTTTTTTTTTTTTTAAAGATTTTTTAATGTTTGAGAGAGAGAGGGAGGGAGAGACAGAATCCCCAGCAGGCTCCACACTGTCAATGCAGAGCCCGATGTGGGGCTCAAACCCACAACTGTGAGATCATGACCTGAGCTGAGATCCAAGAGTCAGACGTCCAACTGACAGAGCCTTCCAGGCGCCCCAGTACCTCACCTTGCTAACATCATGTCCCAAAACACATCTGGGCTCAAGGGTTCCACTTAAGGGTTTATGAATTATCTCCATCTTAGCAGGAGGCAGAGAGAGGTGCACTGACTGACCCAAGGTCACACAGGAGGAGATGATGGACCTGGGATCAGACTGAGGCTGTCTGCCTCCAAAGTCCCAGCTCTTAACCCGTGAACTTGGCTGCCCCCTCTCGGGCTGAGGCTGAGGGGCCACAGGAGGGGCAGGGCTGGGCGGGGCATGGGAGGCAGAATCTTACCGGATTCACCTTCAGAGTCACGGTGCCTGGTACACCGAGACCACGCAGCCATCAGATGGCTTTCTGAAGCCCAGTTAATGCCTTGGGGGGACGCTTGCACTGTAATCTCAGGGGGAAACGGAGACCTCCAGACAGCATACTCTGCAGTCACAACTTTGTAGGATTCTATTGTAAAGATTTCATTTTGGGGGGCCCCTGGGACGCTTAGTTATTACACGTCTGACTCTTGATTTCGGCTCAGGTGATGATATCATGGTTTGTAAGATCCAGCCCCGAGTCAGCGCATAGCCTGCTTGCCATTCTCCCTCTCCCTCTCTCTCTGCGCCTTCCATGCTTGTGCTCTCTCTCTTTCTCAAAATAAATAAACTTCAATAGATAGATAGATAGGGATTTTATTTTTATGAAATCTCTATGTCCAATGTGGGGCTCGAACTCACAGCCCTGAGATCAAGAGTTGCATGCTCCACCATCGACTGAGTCTGCCAGGCGCCCTGTGACTTGGTAGAATTTTAAAAAGAAGCAGAAGAATTAAGTATCTATGTACCGAGAAAAGACTGTCAGGATCTACTCCAGGCTCTTCTTGGTAGTGAACTCCAGCTATTGGGGATTATGGGAAATTTCTACCCTTTCTATATATTTAAACATTTTTTTAAATGTTTATTTATTTTTGAAAGAGAGACAGAAAGAGACAGAGCATGAGCCGGGGAGGGGAGGAGAGAGACGGAGACACAGAATCGGAAGCAGGCTCCAGGCTCTGAGCTGTCAGCACAGAGCCCGACGTGGGGCTCAATCATGGCCTGAGCTGAAGCCGGACACTCAAACAACTGAGCCACCCGTACGCCCCTCTTTCCATATCTTTTTAATGAACAAAAATTACTTTTATATTAAGTAGGAAAACACCTGAAGAAGTTTTTCTTAAACCTGAGAGGCAGCCGGTTTAAGGAACAGTAATACATTCCCGGTATTGTCATAATCACAAAATGACAAAAGCCACTACGTATGCCAGTGCTGTGCTACAGAAGTGCACTGGGGTCTACATCGTTACTTTTGAATTTCCTAGAAGCCACATGAAAGAAACAAACAAACCCCAAACAGGTGAAATTAATTAAAAAAATATATTAATTTAACCCAGTGTATCCAAAATGTTATGCTTTCAACATGTCATCGAAAGGAGAGCTTAGGAAGGATGTATGTTACACTCTCTGCACAGAGTCTCTGAAATTCCATGCGTGGCTTGTAGCCCACGGGCTCAGTGGCCCCGCGTGACCAGTGTGGCCCTCGTGTTGGGCTCTGCGGATATACCGGGCGCCTCTCTGACTCCTCGATGCTTTGTGAATACACCGAGTTTTCTCCTCTAGCAGCTTTATGAACTGCGACTGCTAGTGTGCGTTTCTGAAAGTGCCTGGAGGAAGCCAGCGGCCAGGACACTGTCTTTTGTAACATCCGGGCCCTTACCATTGGTCAGACGTAGGTGTGGCCGTAAACATGGAGCCCAGTTCATGACCCTGGACATCGGACTCTTGATTTTGGCTCAGGTCATGATCTCCTTCCTGGTTCATGGGATCAAGCCCCACGCCCAGCTCTGTGCTGTCAGCCTGGAGCCTGCTTGGGATTCTCTCTCCTTGTCTCTCTCTGCCCCTCCCCCACTCACTCTTTCTTTCCCAAACTAAGTACATCAACTTAAAAAAAAAAAAAAAAAGACCCAGTGTCCACCTTCCAGTGGCATCGATCGGCTTGGCATGAGCTCCCCTTCCTCTTCCAGGGTCGCCCCCTCCTCCCTGTCCTGCTCTCAGCACATTCCAGAACACAGTCCCCGGGACTCTGCACTTGCTGTCCCCTCTGCCAGGAAGACCCTCCCTACTTATTTTCCTGGCCGCCTGCCATCTGCCCTTCAGCACCCAGCTCCTGTGTCACACGCCCCCAGCCCCTGGCACAGCTGTCCCTACGCCCTTGCCACCCACCCGAGTCTGGACCCCTCCAGGGGTCGCTGCCACAGGGCTTGGAGCACAACGCTGTCTTGGGGAGCCCTTTCTGACCAGAACCGAGATCCAGTCCCTTCAAAGAAACCAGATTCCTGAGGAAAACCACCCAGGGCAGCTGGCCTGCGCAAGGTGGTCTTTGTGGCCTCAGGGCTAAAGGGACAGATGACAAAATACATCCGGGCTATTAAAACTTTGCGATCCTCAGATCACTTGAATGGTTTCCGGGAACAGTGGGATGGAGTCCGGCTGGTGGGGGAAATGTACAGCTCAGAGTCGGGACCAGGAAAGGATCGACCCCTCTACCACGCATGCGCTACAGTCTCCTGCGGGTCTCCAGGGATGTTAGATAGAACAATTCACATCTGCCAACCCCCTCATCCCCTGCTGATAAAAGTAATATACATTCATCTTAGGAAAAAGTGTAAGAAGACAGGAGAAGTCAGCCATGGGACATCGACTTATGTTAACTTACGTGAACGATTTCATATATATCCTTCCAGTCTTTCCTCTATGCATACAATGCGGGGGTATCTCTTTTCATCTTTTTAAAAAATATTTTACAAATTTCACTGACATGATACTCCCCTTCGGGGCACCTGGGTGGCTGAGTCCGCTGAGCATCTGACTCTTGATTTTGGCTCAGGTCAGGATCTCATGGTTCATGGGATCTAGCCCTGTGTCAGGTTCTGTGCTGACCGCTCAGAGCCTGCTTGCACGTGCGCGCTCTCTCTCAAAATAAATAAATAAACTTAAAATATATATATATATACGTACCTTGGCCCTGCATTTCCCCTTAATAATATTACACCATATTTTCCCATATCATGATATATACTTTGAAACAAGTTTCATGGCTATCCAAAATTCTTTCCGAGGGTTATTCCTCCTTTGGGACATTGAGATGGAATCGCCAGGGTCAATTATTTATTTTCCTTAATACACTTCTGCCTCCTCTAATTTCCTGCAGTGAATATAGCTAACTTCTAGAACGGGACAAACCCTCAGTGAATGCTCGCGCACGAAGGAGTCTCGTCTAAAGCACGCTGGTGGGCGATGGGCCCTCTGGAAACTCTGCCAGCTGCCAGGGCACCTGCAGGGCCTCCGGAGGGAAGGGGCAGAGCGTGCTGGCCTGGAGTCTCTGCAGGCGGCGGGCAGAGGCTGGGGGCAGCCTCAGGACCCTGAGAGGCCCAGGGGACAGGCTCCCGTGGCCCCATGGGCCAGTGCGCCCTGGTCTCCTCTTCCGGGGAAGCAAGCGGGAGAGCCTGGCCGGCTGGTCCCAGTGCGTGCCCTGGGGTGCTACCCGGGATGGTGCTACTTCCCGATCAAACAGGAGCCGGGGGGTCCCTTCTGGAGGTGCACTGTGGGGGGCCGAAGTTCCTGGACGTCCTGTGGGAAAGGACAATTTGACTTCGCCCCACTCTGGGTTTCCCAAACATCACGGCCACAGAACCTTCCTCGCAGGGTGCCTTTGATCATCGCCCTGGGAAACGCTGGTGTGCACAGAGCAGGCCCTCCTCACTCACTGTTTCTATTAAAAAAAATAGTAACTGGGCGCCTGGGTGGCTCAGGCAGTTAAGCATCCGACTTGGGCTCAGATCATGATCTCGTGGCTCATGAGTTTGAGCCCCACATCGGGCTCTGTGCTCACAGCTCGAAGCCTGGAGCCTGCTTCGGATTCTGTGTCTCCCTCTCTCTGACCCTCCCCCACTCATGTTCTGACTCTCTCTCAATAACAAATAAACATTAAACAATTTTTAAAATAAAAAAAAATAGTAACAGCAGCAGCAGCAGAAGCATCTGGCCGTCACTAATCACCAGGGAGAGAATGAGGTGGGCTCTTAAAAGATTAGACATGAGAGTCTGGACAGAGAAATCTGGAAGGAAAGGGCAGCTGGCCCAGGTTCTGGAGACACCGTGCGCTCACCGGGTCGTGGTGACACTTAATTCTGGGGCTTCCCCGGGTCCCAGGAAGCCGCTCTGCAAGCCGAGCCGGGAACACACTGCCTGCCCGTTTCTCCTCCCTCCGGCCAGGGTCCCAGCTCTCACTCAGTGGGATCCCCGGTCCCCCTTCCTGGTCCAAGGCGGGCCTGCAGCCTCAGACCCCACCCCACATGTGGCCTCACCCTTGGGGTCATCTAGTAAGCCTGTGGTTCTACTCCTTTGGAAGGTCTCACAGCCACAGCCCACCTCCAGGGTCTTGCTACACCCAGGACCCTCCTCTGGAGCCCTCCGTGGCTCCCCAGTGCTCTCAGAGAAGATTCAACCTGCATCAGAAGCCCTGCTTGGCCTGGCGCCTGCCTGCCTCTCCCCTCCCCTCTGCGTGCCCATCCCCCGCCGCCCTAGCCATCCTCGCTCCTGTGACCTTTTGGCCAAGGACACTCCTGGAGCTATCACACCAGGTCCTCCACTTTTACATGTGCTGTTCCCTCTTCTCAGGCTGCCCTCCCCTTTTCTTCCTCCGGCCTGGAAAATTCCTGCTCATCCCCTCGGATCCAGCCCAAATGTCTCATTCATTACTCATTCATTCATTCATCCATTGCTTTTTATTTCGTGGGGATAAAGCAATTCTGAAGGAGCAGAAGGGGAGGGGCCGTTCCCCGTGAAAGGGCATTGCAATGTCCACCTCACGAGGCTGTCCTGAAGGCTCGGGGGAGTCGCTGACATTTGCTCGGCCCAGGGCCTGGCACTGCAGGTGATCGCGAGCCCTGGTGACAAATGCCAGGTGCTGGGCTGGGCGTTCTCCATTCGAGGCGACTGCTGTTGGGCCTGCTTGTCAGAGAAGGAACCTGCTTAGTCAAGTCACACAACGAGGAAGCGGCAGAGTCGGGGTTTGAACCTGGAGGCGGACGCTCAGTGAGGTCCGGTGGCTCAGGAGGCTGCCCGCTGTGCCCGCTGGGGAGCGCACAAGTGAGACATCTCCCCAGTCCTCAGCAGAGAGGGACCCCCTACAGTCTGTCCACAATAGGCATCACGGCAGAGCCTGAGGCTCTTCCTGCTCCACGTGCTTTGTCTCAGTTGGGTTGGGAAGGAGGTGCGTGGGGGGAGACTGAGGGGCATTTCCAAGGTGGGGGTCCCCCCAACCACTTTACTAATGCGCTTGAGAACTAAGCAGGACGGGGGTGGCACTGCCAAGGAGCCTGGTTTTATCCAAGATGTGCTGTAGGGACGCTTTAAATAGTGAGTGCTTTTTATTTTTACCAGGATTCCACTGTTCTCCCTTCTCCGCAGGAGGCCTGGGGAGCAGCTGGGGAGTTGCTGGGCCTGGGTTTGAATCCTGGCTTTGCTGCCACGGATCAGCGGTGTGACCTTGGGAAAGTGTTCTGCTGTCTCTGAACCCTCTTTCCTCACAGGTACTGCCCCATTACTGTGAGGCTTGGACACGATCGTGAGTGCTTGGAGTAGGGCAAGCATGCAGTAATATATATATATATATATATATATATATATTTAAAATTGCTGATTCAGCGAATAATGATCATGAACATTTGTCCCATCTCTGGGCCTCCGGTTTCTTCCTCGGCATCTTTTCTCTACCTGGGCTAACATGCAGTTCAGACACCGCCACATCCCTGCTAATAGTGCTCCCAGGGCCACCCGTCACCCCTGACCTGGGGTCCGAGGCTCTGCAGGACTGCCACAGTGCCTCTCCTCTACCCCAGCCATAGGGAGGTGTATGGTTGCATCTCACCGGGCTCCGTGCAGCCCCTCTGCCCTTGCACCGAGGCTGTGCCTCCGCCTGGAATGCTGTCCTCCTCATTCTCTGGGAAATTCTGGTTACCTTCCTCCTGGAAGCCCTCCTTGTTCCCCTGCTCACACACAATCTCTTATCACACTGGTTTAACACGTCCTTCTCCTTGGCTAGGCTATGAGTGAATGGTAGAGAGTCCATCTGGATGGTTTCTGCATTCCCTATCCCCAGTTCAAGGCCTAGTTCATGGCTGACTTCAGCCAAGTGTGCTGAGTGAATGGCCCAGGACGGACAAGGCTCTGGTTTGGAGAGCACTCAGTTATGCCAGTCGATGTGGGCCAGCACACCTTTTGACCTGGGTGACAGTCCCAACATGCTGAAACCCTCAGTGACAGAACTTGGGAGCTGAAAGAGCACTAGCGTTCTGGTTCTGACTTACTCTCTTTTTGGTTAGAATGTGCCATCTTATATGATTTCATCCTTTCTGATCTGCTGTTTTAGGTGTCTCTTTTGGATTTTTTTTAAGTTTATTTACTTATTTTGAGAGAGAGAGAGAGAGAGAGAGAGTGAGAGAGAGAGCACACACTGGAGGGGCAAAGAGAGAGGGGGAGAGAGGGGCAATCACAAGCAGGCTCCACACCATTAGCATGGAGACTGATGCAGGGCTTGAACTCACGGATGGTGAGATCATGACCTGAGCTGAAATTGAGAGTTGGATACTTAACCGACTGAGCCACCTGGGTGCCCCTGGATTTTGCTTTTAACACAGTCTGAAAATTGTTGTTTTTTAACTGAAGTTTCATCCATTTACATTTATTGTAATTACTAATAATTTGGAATTACTCTTACTGTTACTTTGTGCTCTCTGTTTGTCCTGATTTTTTACAGCCCATTCTTTCTCTTTTCCTGTCATCTTTTTCATTAATTTTCTTCTTATTCAATTTCTCCCAACTACTATTTTAGAATTTATATATTTTCTCTTTCTCTTCTTTTAGAGGTTACCCTTAAAATTTAACACACATAAAGTCAGCCCGTTCTTCTCTTCTCCTCCTCTCAAACAGTACAAGGCTGATCCCATCCTGACTCTGAGACAAAATGCCATCCTGGGCAGGCTCCCAATAAGGCAGGAGGGAAAAGCCATGATTTGTTAAGTGCTTACTGTGTACCAGACCCTGTATTAAATGCTCTGAGGTGGTGATCTCATTTAGTCCTTGTGGAAATCCTGTCACATCAGCCACACGACCCGGCCTCCTCTCTGATTTGATGGTTTACCGCTAAGGAAACAGAGATTCAGAGAGGAAAACTTATCTGCCTTCGGTCTCACAGATCCAAAGTGGCGGAACCAAGACTCAAAGTCTGCTTTTCCTCAATCTGAATAAATACGAAGTCTCTGTCCGTCTGCCCATCCTAAGCCAAGAGGGTTGGGCTCTCCGTTGGTTTCAATGCATTTTGAGCCACGGAGCCTGTTCACGGCTCAGCCATGACCCACGTGTTGATTTGCTCATTTGACAGAAATTCTTTGAGTGCCTGCGATGTGTCAAGTATCTTGCTGGGCTCTGAGAGTCCAGCCGTGGACAAGAAAGACGCAGCCCTGACTTTCCAGAGCCTGACCTCGAGAGGGGAGGACACCAAACATAATAATTATGCAAATGATCATTTAAATGGCAATGGTGTAAACAGATCATGGGTGCTGCCCTGGCTGCAGGGGGAGGGGCAGGTGTGGCCGCGCTACAGTGCAGCTTGAGCCCCCTTCTCACCCGGAGCTGATGATCTTCAAATGTGGGTCACATTTGGGACCACTGACACAGAGTAGGATGGACAAGGTGGGGACGGGTTCCAGGAGTGGGGGATCCCCCCAGCCTCCCAGCCTGACATTTGGTCTGGCGGGAGGCTGATGTTCTGCTGTGCTGCAGCGGAGGTTGTCTGGGGTCTGGCTTCTGACAGTCACCTAATGCCCAGTCCCCTCGTCCCCTCGATTCTTCAGCCCATGGCTGCTGAGCCCTCCTCCCCCTGTGGCCGGCTCTGTGCTCGCTGTCAAGGGCAAGGGCATGTGGCCACATTGACGACCACTCCCAACCCCGGCAGTCGGGGGCGGGGGGGCCTCTCTTCTTTCATCCCGGAGCTCGGTCTGTTAGAGGACTCGGCACTTCAGCTGCAGTAGGTAAACATTACTAGCACTGAAAAAAAAATCCCACCGTGTTCTGTTGGGGGTTTTAAGAAAATAAACTGTCAAGAATTCCTTTATTAAAAATTTAACTGTGGTGGGAGATGATTAAGTGAATTGTTCATCTGAACACTATTAAGATAAATTGGTCTAATATGTTTTGAATATACGGAGCCGATCATGAAGCTTAGCAGCTCACTGGCTTTTCTAGCGTGTGCTAGCGGTCTGCATTTACCGTTTTAAAAACATCGTTACTTTCCTGTGCCAAGCGCTTCTAGGATGACTTCTCTCGGTTCCTCCTTCCCTGAGACCAGGGCCTCGGGCCTTCTCAGTGCGGATTTCCCTGGCCGCCGGGGCACGGCAGGAGCTTGGCAGGCTGGGGTCTAGACTCAGCATCTCCGGGCCTCAGTGTCCTCCTCCGTAGAATGGGTGCAGGGCCATGAGGACTAAGTGAGGACAAGTCCGTATCACAGCAACGCCGCCCAGCTCCGGGGCAGGGGACCACTTAGAACACAGCATCTCCCTCTTCAGTGAAATCCAGAAATGTCGTTTCTGCCGCTATTATTATCTTGCCCAACGACAGGTTCTAAACTTGTCCCTGTTAGGAGGTGCTGGGCCATGCTGGCACTGACCTCTACTGGCAGGAGCCATGTTGGGTGAGGGCATCTGGAACCAATGTGTCCGCCTCCACAGCCATCCCCCCCACAGCCTCCTTCCCCAGGCTGACCCGCAAGGGCAGTGGGTGGGGACGGGCTCTGGCCAGAGCTCGGTGGCCTCCGCTATCTACCTCAGAGGAGAGAGCTCAAACCTGGGGTATCTCAGCACCCCAGATGACCACTGTGCTCAGACAGGCTTGTCTGGTCCCTGCCCCAAGCTGGCCAGCCCTGGAGCCTAGCGGTTCAAGTGCTGGGGTCAGACAGCTGGAGTCCTGACTCGGGCTGCCTCTCTACCACTTCTGGGACTTGGGTGAATTTTAATTATTATTATTATTTTTTAAAGTTTATTTATCTATTTATTTTGAGAGAGCGAGCGAGAGGGAGAGCGCAAGTGGGGGAGGCGCAGAGACAGAGGGAGAGCACAGAGCATGCCTCGGGGCTCAAACTCACAAACCCTGAGATCATAACCTGAGCCGAAGTCAGACACTCAACCAACTGAGCCCCTGTTGGGTGTATTTTAGACCTCTTGGGGCTTGCGGCTCTGTCTGTGCGATGGGGATTATAAAATCTACTCCTTAGGATCAGTGTGGGGATTGAATGCCTTTCCACACTCGGGGGCGGGGGGGACTAGTGCCTTGGAGGTTCAGCGCACCCTCCGCGTCTGCGCCTGCCACTTTCCTCCTCGTCCACACCTGAGTTCATGCTGTCCCCTCCCAGAACCATCCCAGCCTCTCCACCTGGTCGGGGCCCAAGTCACTCAAGGCTCCCTAACAAACAAAAAACAGGCTTTCTCCTTGCTAAGGCGTCCAGACCACCCCTGCCCGTGAGAAGTCCCCCACTCAGACGCCAGTTCCGTGGCACGCGTGTGTGTGACTGCCCATCCACACTCACCGGGTCATTCCCCTCCCTCATCTCCTTCCACTCATCCACCAAGGAGTTGCCTTCTCGGGCCTGCTCCTCCCCTCTGCACTCCTGCCCCCACCCCAGACAGGTTTCTGAACCTGGGTTTAGAAAATGCCCCAGGAAGCGGGGGTAAGATCTATATCAGGGCTAAGTGTGCCCCAGCTTTGCCTAAGGTGGTGTGGGTGGGTGGGGTCAGGTGAAGACCGGGGCGGGGGTCAAACAACTCCTTCCCAGCGAGGCTCCCTGGCCCCCTGGCTTCCCTCTCTGCACCCAGCTGTGCAAAGGTCCTGCAGCAGAGCCTGGCGCATAGTAGTTGCTCAATAAAGAAACTGGGATGTGAGCTGGGTGCTGCGGACGGACAGGCCGGGGCCCGTCAGATGCAGGAGGCCCAGGTGGTTCTGGGAGCGGCTTGGAGCCTGCTTCCACGGGAGGAGACTCCCCCCCACCCCCCACGCAGTGTTGTAAGGATTAAACTATCAGTGTCTGGGGCCCTGGAGGAAGTGCGCCTGGCCCCAGGCAAGTGCGGGACGGGACTCTGGCCCTTCAGAGGCGATGTGTGGTTTTGGAAGGGCTGGAAGGGCAGGGCTGGGTGGTGTCTGGGCCCAGCAGCCCCCCCCCGCCCCCCGTGTGGTGTGCCTGGGACAGGGACAGGGCGAAGGGTTTTCGCTGCAAGGGGGGTACTGCCAGTCTTTAAGTCCAGGGGTGACATGGAGACTGTCACTGGGGCAGGGTGGGGCGGGCGACAGTGGACGGGAGACAGGGAGGAAGCTGGGGCAGGTGTCCTGATGCGCAAGGACAAGGCCAGAGCGGGGCCTGGCTTTGTGGATAGCGTCACTCAGTTCTGTGACTGAACCAGCAGGACCACACAGAGCCCAGACAGCTGTGAATTAGGAAGCACCAGGAATTAGTGTTGGGAAAATCAAATTCTGCAGCCAGTCTGCCTGGGCTGAGTCCCGACCGTGGTCTCCTGCACAAGGGTCCCACTTCCTCCGGCACAGTCTCACTGGTCCGTGAAATGGGGGGAGAGAGGACTGACGGGGTAGTTGTGGAAAGAGCTTGGAGCCTCGCTGGGGGCTGCATACACCCCCACTTCCACCCTCCAGGGCAGGAAGTGGGCTCGGAGAGGCAGCCTAAGTAACAGAGGGGGAGACGTGGGTCTCCTATCTCTCAGGCCTCAGTCTACTCAACTGAAAAATGGGGATCTCCACCTGTCCCTCTCCTGGGGCTCTCATTGGGCTCAGAGGCCACACCGCTCTGCAAAATGGCAAGACGCCCTCTGATTGGTTCCTGGGATGGTTGCAGTTTGGGGCTGCGGCGACGTGAACAAGTGCGATCAACAATTTTGGGGTGCTTGACCTGACTGGGGGTTCAGGGACGGCGCCTCTGAGGTCAAGAAAGACAAGGGTGACCGTGACAAAGATCTCTCTGTCAATCTTTACCAGAGCTGCTCAGCTCCTGGCCCCTCACCGGGGACCCCCCCAAGTCCTCATGAGCAAATGCACTGCCCCCATGTGACACCGTGTCCCCAGGGCATTGGGGAGCGCCTAGAATTCAGTGGCGATCAGTCCATGCTTGTCCAAAGAATGAAAGTGTTGAACTTCTCAGCGGCTCTATGATGGGAGGATTATTATCCCCATTTCACAGATGACAAAACGGAGGCCCAGACAGTTTTGATAATATGCCCGAAGAAGATCTGTGAGTTAAGCCTCAACTGTCCCCCACAATCATTTAGCACTGGTGCTAAGTAGATGCAGGGGAGTGTGAAAGAGCATTCCAGAAAGTGGGAACATCTAGTGTGAAGGGGCCTCGGGATGCAGGAGGCCGGAGGCAGGGGCCATGTGCTGAAGGTGCTGTATCAGTCAGGAAAGGTCACAGGAGGACCACCTGGGGGACTGAGCTCCATGGCCTCGGACTCCGCCACCTGTGACGTGTGGCGGGAGCGGCCCTTCCGGAGGCGGCTCCCGACAGTCCCAGTCCTGCTGCGGCCAGACCACGCCCCTCTCCATGACATGAACGGGGAGGGGGGATTCCACTACCCCCGCTCCGGCTGGAAAGACTCTAAATCAAAAGTCAGGCAGAGTAAGGACCTCCGAGCTGGAAACGGTCCAAATGCCCATCAGTAAGAAACGGATCAAGAGATTGCGGTAACTTCATCGGACAGAATATTATCCAACAATAAAGAAGGGGAAGGGGGGCAGTGCCGGCACTCCAGGAAATGACGAGGAGACCAGGCGGCCGAGGGGCACAAACAGAAGCTGGGGGGGGGGCAGCAGTGTAGATGGGACGGACAGTGTAGACGCACTATTCTGTCGGTGAGAAGTCAGGGGAGGGGCTGTCTCATTTTCCAGCCGTCAGACAGGACGAGTGTCCTGTCCTTGTGGGAAGGAGGAGCCCTGGGGAAGGAAGACACGCCCAGTCCCCCGCAGACTTTGGTTTCTGGTCCCTTCTCCGGGGCCAGGCGAGCGAATCCCACTGCAGACTGTCGCCTTCAGCGTATATACCATTTTGTCCATACTATATTGAAGCAGAATTTTTCTTGATAACAAAAAGCACCAGGTGCCCTCACTGAAGAAAACTGAGCAGCTGAAGAAAGCGAGAGAAGAAATGCAATGGCCCCTCGTAACGGCAGTGGGGTAGGAAAGGCGCTATCGACGTTTCTGGGTGGTCCCTGCGTGCTGTTTTTGCTTTCAGGGCAGTTTTATTACTTTATTATTATTTTTTAAAGTTTATTCATTTGTTTTTGAGAAAAAGAGAGAGAGCACAGCAGGGGAGGGGCAGAGAGAGAGGGAGACACAGACTCCAAGCAGGCTCCAGGCTCCCAGCCGTCAGCGCAGGACGCTGACGCGGGGCTCGAACTCACGAACCCTCAAGATCATGAGCTGAGCCGAAGTCGGACGGTCGGTCGACTGAGCCACCCAGTCGCCCCTCCTTTCAGGGCGGCTTTAAAACACAAACTGGACATCCGCTTGCATCCTTTGAAAGCTAGGTGTTACATTCTAAGCATTTCCCTGTGTCATTTGATATTCTGGGAAACTGTTTTAAATAGCCACGGAGCACTGTGTAGTGAGAATGGGAGCACTGTGTAGTGAGAATGGGAGCACTGTGTAGTGAGGATGCGGCCCGGTTCACTTGACCAACGCCCTGACACCTAACCGAGGTGGCCTCACTTCTGCACTTTGGCCCTAGGCCATCCTTCGCCCTCCCTCTGGGGCACCTCTGAGCGCGTCTTTCGGGCGGGTGGATGGGTTTCTTAGGCCAGAGGCACACGTCCTTGCCGAAGGCCTTCACGCACTGCCCACGTGACCTCCTGGTGGACCCCGAGGGACCCTGGTTAAGTACGCGCATGACCTGTGACCCAGAGAGCCCCCCAGAGATGTTACCACGTGGCTCCCGAAGGGGTCCCGAGGGAGATTTCGTGGTGGGGGCAGCTCCAAGCCTCCTGGGTGTCTGTTCTGACTCGGGGGTGGGGGCAGGAGGCGGGGGGCACCCACGACGGAGTGGACACATGCACGCACGCGCGCACACCTTGTGTGGACTTAAAACCCCTGGCGGAGTGAAAACAGTGAGACAAAGAAAGCTGTCTATAATGCGGCCTCATTTACATAAATTAAGCACACGCACACAATAGCATTTTGCAAGAACACACACAAGCAGAAAGACCCACGGTGAGCACATCAGGACGGCCCGCCCCGGGGGGTGGGGACTGTGTGGGGTCCCCCGGGGCATGTGGCCTGAGCGGCATCAGGGCTGTCAGGGCTGAGGGTGGGGGGGAAGGGGCATCTCTAGGCCTCTGCCTAGAAGGTAACTCCACAGGCTCGGGGCTTGCGCGCCCCTGTCCGGTCTCAGAAATGATTAGGGGGCCCACGGAAGGCTGCTGATGTTTAAAAAATTATTTTGCCCGCGAAGGGCATTAAGACAACCATTTCCACCACGTGCTGGCCCTGTCACGTCCCCACAGGGCGTTCGAACCCTCTCCAGAGGCAGGCGCCACCGTTCTAGAGAGAGGCCGCTGCCAGCATCAGTGCAGTTGGGGTCTCCCCATGCCGGGGCTTGTGGGGGAGGTGACGGAACCTCAGGGCTGCTCCCCAGTTCTTGTAGGTGCTGCAGGGACACACACACACGCACGCACACACACACAGAGCCAAGTCCCCAAGGCAGGGGCTTGGGAGCCGGCCTTCTGTTCATAGACCACTATCTGCAACGCACCTGCTGTGTACCGGGTTCTGTTCTCGGTGCTGGGGGTCCAGCGGGGAGTGGGGTGAAGTCCCCCCCCCCAACGAGAGTGATCATCTGTGCAGAGCCAGACGACAAGCAGGTGACCATGGACAGGACAGGGGGCCCTCAGATCCCCAGAAGTCAGGCCATTCCCATGGGACTTTGATGTCAGACTGTGCGTGCGCGTGCGTGCGCATGCGCCACGCCGCGTGTTTCAGGAAGAACCAGTCACAGGTCACACAGGGCTTGTGGGGCAGCGCCTCTCTGATCTTCCCTCTGACCCTGAGATTCTACTTCTAGGAATTTCTCCCAAGGAACCGGGGAAGTTCCCAAGACTGAGCTCGGGGGCTGCTGACCGCAGGGCTGTCTGTATCCATGAAAACACTGGCGAGGAGAAGGGACCCGCTGGGTAACGGGGCGGCCAAATCCTATGCGGTGATTGACATCGATATTTGGACGAGCGTCCGTGTCAGGGAGAAAGACGTCCTGTTATGCTCTCAGGTGTCAAAAGTCAGCTGCAAACCGGGATAACACGGTGTGATCCCATTTTTTTCTCAGAAAAGTAAAAACAAACGAACAAACCAGAACTCCGCTTCCCAACCCCGCCTCCCGGGCACCGGCCTGAAAGACGCTCAGTGCTGCTGGGAGTTACCTGTGCGTGTCAATTACGCTTGGCTTTTGTCCCTGTGTTTTTACTTAGGTATATATTCTAGGTTTCCTAAATTAATTTGCATTCATTCTGAAATAAATAATTTAAAAGTCCATTTGCAGAGGCACAGAAAAGAGCCGGGAAGGTTTCAAACAAAATGTAAACAGTAGTTATTTATATCAAGGAGGTGGGACTGGGGGTGATTTTTGTTTCATTTTTTAAAATCTGGATAATGAAAAAGTTACTTTCTTGGGGCCCTTGGGAGGCTCAGTCGGTTAAATGTCTGACTCTTGACTTGGGCTCAGGTCATGATCTCACGGTTTGCGGGATCGAGCCCCGCGTCGGGCTATGCGCTGACAGCGCAGAGCCTGCTTTGGATTCTCTCTCTCTTTCTCCTCTCCTGTGCTCACGCGCGCTCTCAAAATAAATAAATAAACTTTTTTTTTTTTAAGTTACACTCTCCAGCTCCTCCGCTGGCTCCCTTGGCCGCCCCACGTCCCGCCACCTGCAAGGCATCCACGAAGGGAGGCCAGTTTGGCTGAATGTTCACAATCACCCGCTCTCATGGGCACACACTCTCCATCCCGGGGGAACATGCAGTTTGAGGGGGTCGGTGGCCTCTGGGGTGGGGGTGCCAGACCCCCCAGGGACGAGACACGCGCCCTTTTGTGTGTGCTTTGCACTGCCACGCCTCGTGGCTGCGGCAGACCCACACCTGACTTATCAGTTCGCCTACGCCCACGGGGCTCAAGTGCATACCCCGATGGGGATGTGGGTCACACGTCTGGAGGCCAGTGGCCCCGGGAGATGGGGGACAGACGCAAACGGGCCCAGGCAAAGGGGCCAGCTCAACCCTAAAAGAAAGTCACCCTTTCTTGCTTCTTCCCACACCCGCTCTGCTGGAAAATCCTGGTGTCTCCGCCTTCAAAACACACCCAGAATCGGCCCACTTCTCGTCACCTCCACCACAACCAGCCTGGTCCCAGCAGAGTCCCCGGCATTTCTCACCCAAACTCTGCACCATGAGGAAACAGCAGATCCAGGATGCAATCCCAGGCCCCCTGGCGCAGGATCCACGTGCTGTGCCGTATGGGCCTCCCAGGGAGACCCAAGTCAGCAACGGTCTGCCCTCTGCTCAGAGCTTCCCCTGGCTCCTGGCTCATTGGAAGAAAAGCCCAAGTCCTCACCATGAGGCCACGAGGCCCTGCAGGATCTGCGCTCACCTCCTACCCTCTCTCCTGGCTCACTGTGTTCCAGTCACACCTGTTTGTTGCTGTTCCTTCCACACACCAGGCAGGCTCCTACCCCAGGGCCTTTGCACTTGTGGTCCTCTCTGCCTGGAATGCCCTTCCACAAGACTCCACCTTCATGTCCTCCGAACGGTTGCTCAAATGTCACCTTCTCCATGAGGCCACCCAGACCTCGTGGCTTTAAAGCTGCAGCCAGCCACCCCTCCTCCTGCACCCACCGCCCCCAACCCCTCTATTTCCTTTTCCCACAGCCCTCAGCATGTTTAACCCATGCCATTTACTTACATATCATGTCTAGGTCTAGAATGTGGGCTCGGGGGTGGGTTGGGGCAGGGCGGGCTGTCTGTTTTGCTCACTGTATCCAGAGTGGCTAGACCACGCCTCCCACACAGAAGACAACCAAGAGATATTTAGCAAACATAAGCGTCCCGGGCAAGGGCAGGGGTGTCTGGAGGGGGAGTTCGTGGGGCCCAGACTGGAAGATGGTGAAGGGAGGCTCACCTGGGGAACCCAGGGGGCAAAGAGAGACATAGGCGGAGGAGCAAAATGGGAGGGCAACTGGCGGCGGCTGCAGGGGCCAGCAGGCCGGGCCCAGCCACGCAGGAGTCGGCTGTCACAAAAGACAGGCTGGATTTCATCCCTACTTCAGCGGGTTTCAGGGAGAGGCAAGCACCCCTCGGCGGCCTCTGGGAGGACGGACTGGGCCTGGGGGTAGAGGCTGACGGGGCTGGGGGAGAGCTGCTCCTGCCATCTTGCACCTGCGTGCGCAGCCACAGGTCAGTGGGCGGAGCCCTCACGGGGCTTTCAGCAGGTGCTCGGCAGATGTTTGCCGCACTCGATTATTCGTGCAGCTCCCCGAGGAGAAAATGGTCCGGTTCTACTGAAGGATCACTGCCGGGCCTTGGGCTGCCGCTCGGGCGGACTCAGTGGCCTCTCAGCCCAGATGGACTCCCTGATGCGCTAACATCTCCCCTTCCGGCTTCCATCACCACCCCCCCCAACGCCTCCCCCATGCGGCTGTCCCAGCCTCACTCTCCAGCCATCCCGCCATCCAGTTTGTTAATGTCTCTTCCCTTCTCTATACAAAAGGGGAGGACCCTGACCTTCTCTGTCATTACCTAAATCAGGGCCGGCTCGGAGCTGGTGGTGACAACACGTGTGGAACATCACATGGGGTAAAGGGAGGCAGGAGGCGGGCAGGCAGAGTCCAGGGAACAAGGGCGTGTAGGGTGAGAAAGAAGTGAGAGTGTCGCCCCCTTGCAGGTCCGCAGGGACTCCATCGCACTGCACTGGTACAGGAGGACATGGTCGGACCCCAACTCTGGGTTACCGGTCCTTGCCCTGGGGCCACCCAGGACCGCCTCCTTGACTTGGGCAGCCTGCGCTTCCCACTGGGCCCCTGAAAGGTCCCCTCTTTCTTCTGCAGAGGGGAGCCCTGTCCCCAGGCTGTCTGGGACAGTGAGATGGGCACCACTGACCCCTTCCCCTCCCAGGGACAGACCAGGAAGTGCCATGGAGGAGGGAACCGTTAGCTCCTACATCACACGGCACACAGGAGCCCTCTTCTCTCCTAGTTTTATGCACTGGGGTCGGGAAAGGCACGCATGGTGCGAGGTACTGACCCGTGCCCTTAAAATGGTGGGTTTTGGGCGCCGGTGTGGCTCGGTTGGTTAGGCATCCGACCTCTGCTCCTGATCTCACGGTTCGTGGGTTCGAGCCCTGTGCTGGGCTCTGTGCTCACAGCTCAGAGCCTGGAGCCCGCTTTGGATTCTCTCTCTCTCTCTCTCTCTCTCTCTGCCCCTCCCTCACCTGCACTCTGCTCTCTCTCTCAAAAATAAATAAACATTTAAAACAATTTAAAAAAACATAAAACGGCGGTTCTCCACTAAGGTGAGCCCCCATCAATATCTGGCAACCTCTGCAGACATCTGGGCATTGGGGGCGTGGTGTTACTGCCCAACCCTACAGCACGCAGGAGGCCCCACAACCAGAGACGATCGAGCCCCAAATGCCAGCAGAGCAGAGACTCTGGGTGAAAACAGCACAGCTCTGCCCTCGAAGCGTCATTTTTAGCCCATCTTAGCACAGTCCCGGTTAATCAGATGGCACCTGCCCCATCCGGGCACCAGCCATGTGCCCACAGAGGACGAGGCACGCGGGAGTGCTTCGGTCTCCAAACGTGACGCCACCTCTGGGCCCCACACCACACGGCAAAGGAGTGTTCGTCGGGTGCCAGAAGATTCTAAGTCCTTGACAAGTCTGAAACCCATCAGCCCTCAGCCCACCCCTTGGGGCAGAGGGCCTCAGCACGCCCATTTTGCAGATCAAGAAACTGAGGCGCAGAGTCCTGCTGCAGGAGCCCAAGGCCACGCATGCGCAGAGAGCACGGGGCCTCAGCAAGCGTCGCTCGGCACACCTGCGACTCCAGGGTCAGGCCGGGGGCCCGCCTGTCCTGTGCTGGCAGAGGCGGCAGGTGGCCGTGCGCCCAAGCCCCAACACCCTGGCACGGAGACGCAGCCTCTCAGGGAGAACCCAGGAGGCCTTAGCTCAAGTTAACAGGTGGCAGACGGTGTCTCCTAAGTGCCACGGGGTGGCCGGGAAGAGCCGGAGGGGACACCCAGAAGGCCTCCGCCCGCTGGAGCAGGAGGACCCGGCCACCGCACCGCAGCTGTGCATCCCGCCCCACCTGCCGCAGCGGCCACGGGCCCAGCTCACCTGGATGCCATTCTCCTGCAGGTTCAGGTACCGCGTGTTGACCGGGATGCTGGCGGGGACCTCGGCCAGCTCTCTCCGCGTGCAGATCACCCGGCTGGCCTGGTTGCTGCAGGAGCAGGCCGCGGGGCAGGAGGTGGCCGGCGGGGAGCCCCCTCCGGCGGCCAGGGTCATGGCCACGCCGCCCCCGCCGGCCCCCAGGGGTGGGGAGAAGAGCCAGAGGAAGAGCAGGGCCCCATGGGGCCAGGACATCCTACCGGGCGGCAATGGGGGGCACGGGGAGCTGCGGGCGCACGCCATCCTCAATGCTCATGCTCCGCGTGGGCGCCGGGGGGCTGTGGGGGGAGAGAAGGAGAGGCTCAGTGAGGGCCAGGGACCCCCGGTGGTCCACCGCTCCCCACCCCCCAGGCAGCTCTCTGCCATAGCTGCCACCATCACCTCCCTGCTCTACTCAGAACCCCGGGCCAGGGCCTCCCCCAGCTCTGTGGGGGGCCGACCCCCACCCTGAGGGAGGCAGAGAATGGTGCCAGCCCTGCCCTCCCTGCGCTGTCTCATGTCCTTCCCTGACCGGAAGATTATACCCATTTTGCAGAACCAACAACTGAGGCAGGGGTGAAGTGGGGAGAGAACGGCTGCCCAAGGCACTTGGTCAGTAACAGAGAAGTCAGATCCAAACCCTGGTTCTAGGCACGGTTTCAGAAATGTAGACAAAGAAGCAGAGATGGAGGGAGAGGAAGAGAGACAAACAAGACAAAGACAAAGACAGAGCAAGGGGGCAGTGCCGGGTCTGGAGGCCTGGGTGGCGGTCTGGAGTCTAGCTTCTGTCACAGCGGCCATCCAGGCCCCCTGGCCGCCTACGACCTCCTGTCCCCTCACCACACTCCCTGCCCAGACCTTTGCAGAGGGGCCAGGTGCCCAGCACCAAACGGCCTCCACACTGGGCCTGTCACTCCTCAGTCTCCGGTCACCCCGTCGGGGGCCAGGGCGGGGTGGGGGGGTTCGCAGCAGCCACAGAGACTTGAGTTAGACTCAGAGGAGGGACCTGAAGTAGGTAAGGTGCCAGACAGGGCACCTGTTGAGGTGAAGTGTGGGCAGGAGAGGCTGGGAGCAGACTGCAGAAGGCAAAGGGGAGGTGGGGGCCGCGGGGGCCGCAGGATGGCAGATGCCCAGGGCCAAGGTGGCACCTAGTGGCTCCGTGCCAGCAGCCGCCTGGAACGGTGTTGGGACAGTAGGTGGGGAAGGGGCTGGGGGCCAGAGACCCTGTGCCCGAGCTCTGGGTGGGCAGTGGGCAGGGTGGGGTCAGGGCACCACAGAGGCGGGTGGGCTAGTCATCACAACAGCAAGGGTGAGCACAGCCTTCTGGGCAAGCCCCTTCTACGGCCCAGACTCTGCGCACACGGTGTTCTCACGGAAGCCTCCCGGGAACCGTAGGAGGAAGCCGTTAGGACGCCCAATCTGCAGATGAGGACACTGAGGCTCGGGAGGGGGACGGCGCGTCCCAGCATGGAGCGGGCCAGCGAGTGGCGGAGGGGCCGGTGGCCCTGGGTTTGCCTTCCCTTCCGCGCAGCGTCTTGAGCACATGCAAGCGCACCCCGTCAGCAGGCCGGCCCGCGGGCGCCCCTGCCAGCGAGGGGGAGACGGAAGCGGTCCGCACAAACACGGGCACACCCGCAGACAGCCGACTCTCAGAGCCACGGATGCAGGGCCGCCGCCCCCAGCCCCCGGGCGGGCACAGCCGCACACACTCCCTTCCTCCTTCTGCAGTTTCCAAGAGCATTTTAACTCCGGCGCAAATGCATGTGCGTAGCCTGTGTGCCTGGATGGGTGTGTGAGAGCCAGAGCCAGACAGACGGATGAAGAGACAGAGACAGAGAAAGACAGAGGGACAGAGAGGGGGAGGGGGAGGTTCTGTGTCTGTATCCTGGACTCATTTTTCCACCTGGTGGGCTGGGGGCCGTGTGCGCCTCTATCTGTGAGTCATGTGAGTGCAGTGTGTGACAGGGCGGTCTCCGCTGGCCCTTGTCCTGCGCCCCCCCATCCCCTTCCCCACCTCCTAAGACTGGCGATGACCCAGCCCACACCCTCGAGGCCAGGGGCCAGAAACTGCGGCTGCCGCACCCGCCCCGGGTCCAGGCCTGCGGCCGCGTCTCTACCTCCGCATCTGTCCCCATCTCTCCTGCAGCCGCCCGCATCCCTCCCCCCATCACAGCTTCTGCGGTGGTAGCTGGACCTCCCGCCCCTTCCCTCCTTTGCCCTCAGCCAGCTCCGTCCTTGTCCCCCCCAAACACAGTGAGGGACACTCACCCCGGTGGCTCCGCTTCCGCTGGGCCTCTCCCTGGGCCCCAGGCCCCCCCC
>PJEM01013466.1:29072-40739 GCA_004023845.1 Helogale parvula | reverse complement strand
TGTCTGTTCATGTCTTCTGCCCATTTCTTCACTGGGTTATTTGTTTTGTGGGTGTGAAGTTTGGTGAGTTCCTTGTAGATTTTGGATACTAGCCCTTTATCTGATATGTCATTTGCAACTATCTTTTCCCGTTCTGTCGGTTGCCTATTAGTTTTCTTGATTGTTTCCTTTGCAGTGGAGAAGCTTTCTATCTTAATGAAGTCCCAAGAGTTCAGTTTTGCTTTCATTTCCCTTGCCTTTGGGGATGTGTCAAGTAGGAAATTGCTGGGTTGGAGGTCTAGGAGGTTTTTTCCTACTTTCTCCTCTAGGGTTTTGATGGTTTCCTATCTCACATTCAAGTCCTTCAGCCATTTTGAGTTTATTTTTGTGTATGGTGTAAGAAAGTTGTCTAGTTTCATTCTTCTGCATCTTGCTGTCCAGTTCTCCCAGCACCACCTGCTAAAGAGGCAGTCTTTTTTCCATCGGATACTCTTTCCTGCTTTGTCAAAAATTAATTGGCCGTACATTTGTGGGCCCAGTTCTGGTTTCTCTATTCTATTCCATTGGTCTATGTGTCTTGATGATGACAGCTTTATAGAGGCTAAAGTCTGGGATTGTGATGCCTCCCGTTTTGGTTTTCTTCTTCAATATAACTTTGGCTATTCGGAGTCTTTTATGGTTCCATACGAATTTGAGAATAGTTTGTTCTAGCTTTGAGAAGAATGTTGGTGCAATTTTGATGGGGATTGCATTGAATGTGTAGATTGCTTTGGGTAGTAATGACATTTTCACAATGTTTATTCTTCCGATCCATGCACAGGGAATGTTTTTCCATTTCTTGGTGTGGAGACACTTTTGATTGTCACAGCTGAGCAGGAGGAAGACCAGGAGGAGGCCAGGGGTGCTTCTAAACATCCTATAAGCCACAGGAGAGCCGTCACAGTGGAGAATGTCCAGCCCACATGTCAGTAGCACCAAGGTTGAGAAACCCAGGTTCAAAACATGGGACTTAATGATTTTGCACCTGTTCATGCTAGGCACTATCCTTAAAAAGACCCTAATTTTTTTGGTATACTTATATATTTTTTCTTAAATTTCAAATACATTATTAAAGGTGTTTCAATATAATTGCAAAATGGGTAATAATATTATCTAACTCTTGGGGAACACGAATAACCTAGTAAGACTGATCCATCAAAATGCCAATAAATGGACAAAATTGACTTCACCAGACATAGCTTATAAACTATTATATAAACTAATTATGGGACTCAACTTTAATCTTTTAAAATAGGCGTACGTGCCACATATGAGGATGAATTTGTTGGTGAGGTCTCTATTTAACCTTAGTTTCTTCATAAACAAATAATCATTTGACCAGCAAAGAGTTTTATTAGACTAACAAATGGAATTGAAAATTTATTTATTTATTAGAAAGTGAATAGTTTGCCTAGAACTGATATTAGAAGATGATGCTCTTCAAACTCTCTTAACTAACAGGAAAACTGTAAGTGACTAGAGGTATCAATGGACAGATCAGTGTCACCCGACATACAGTCTAAGAAGTTTGGGGCGCCTGAGTAACTCAGACGGCTGATTGTCTGACTTCAGCTCAGGTCATGATCTCATGGTTTGTGAGTTTGAGCCCTGCCTTGGGCTCTGTGCTGACATCTTAGAGCCTGGAGCCTCCTTCAGATTCTGTGTCTCCCCCTCTCTCTGCCCCTCCCATGCTCGTGCTGTGTCCCTCAATAATAAAAACATTAAAATGTTTTTTTAAAAAAGAAGTCCTGAGGTCTGCAGAGCATTTGAAAAAGATCTCTGATATATGTACATCATAAACAATCATTTAATAGTAATAACAAATGGATTGTCACTAACACCTACTGAGCAACAATTATGTCCTAAGATTTTCAAAGGCATCAAATGATTTAACCTTCAAGGCACCCCTAGTAGGCTGACACTCTTCTCTTCCCATCGTAAAGACAATGACCATGGGCATTGCTCAGAGAGGTTAATATCTTACACTTGGTCACATAGCTGTTATGAAGTGGAACTACATCTTACTCAGCCATGAGTCTTTCACCACTCTGCTATATGGAGATGCTTTTGCGATTATTAAATATACGAATTTGAAAAGCATTGCTAAACATAGACTACTCTTTCTGTCACTACGACCTCTCTCAGAGTATTGAAAAATAAGACTCTATGCAAAGTTTTAACTTTATAAAGACTGAGAGCCATGATAATAAATCTTCTCTGCTCACATTTATTTGTGCTTATCAATTATTAATGCAGCATGTGGTGTTACAAATGGCTGATGAGATCCTCAATTCATACAAGCACATTCAGTAACTTAATCATTGATCATGAAACAACACACAGACTATTCTACCTTTGTCTCAAGCTTCAAGTTTCTACTTCAATTAATACTGTTTCCAGACATATTACTGTACCTATTAAAAAATAAGTAATTGTTTTTTGCAGGGCTGTGTGATTTAATTGAACAAGAGTATGTGTCTTCCTTACAGACTAATTAGGTTCTCAACTCCTCTTCTGTATGATGAGAATACTAGGACTCCAAATAGGAAAAAAAAAAAAAAATCACCCACATGCTTAGCTGTGAAGTCTGGGAAACAAAAAGGATGCCCTGTGGTTCTGGGAGTTGGAGCGTGGAAATAAAAGGGAATGTGATGGACATATTTTCCAGGGTTGGAATTTCCCATAATATTTGTATCATGGAGTCACTTAGCATATGTTTAAAGAGAGTCAGTAGAACTCACTTCAGTTCCTACCTAGGCTTCTATTTATCCTGAGACTGCTTTAGCTTTTAATAATTCTTACATTGAGCAAAAACGTGACTCTCAGGACTGTTTACTCTTTGACTAAAAGCTGGGTGGAAGCCATTGATTAGACTGGGATTAAATAACTTATTAACTTCTGCCCTAGCCTTCGAGCTGACCATGTTGGCCCCAGTGAACATGAAGACAAATGTCCCCTTCTAAGGCCTATATAATGGCAGAGGCTTGAGCAAAGACACTTGTCTCTGACTCAAGCCACTAAGTTTTAGGGATGGTTTGTTACACAGAAATAGCTAATGAAAACAAACTAACTTTTAAAACATCATCCATTTATTCACCTAACATTTAGCCATTATTTTTCTTGTACCTAGTAAGTGTCAGGGCTGTTCTAGGTGCTGGATATTTAGCTGTGAGGAAGGCCAATCTTCCTCATGGAGATTATATTATAGTGGGCATAGATAAAAAATAGACAGAGACAGCATAAAACATAAATGTCAACTAGAAAGAAAAATAAGAAGCAGAGGGGTAGATAGATATTTCCAGAGGTGAGGAGAGACCTATTTGGCATAGGGTTGTTTGGGTCAGAGACTGGTGAAATCAAGGAGCAATTCAAGTTGATATCTGGGGCTAGAAGGGAAACAAGTGTGCGTATACTGAGGCAGGCACATGTCTGGGATATCCCAGGGAAGACAAGGAGGCCAGGGTGACTAGTGTACAGCAGGCAGAAGGGAGAAATATTAAGGGACTGGGTCAGAAAGAATGTTGGAAGCCTAGTTCCAAGAGCCCTGAAGGGTGTCTTGCCTTGTGCTTGAAATAGGAGCCATGGAGGTTTTGAACGGAGTAGTGACTTGGTACGACTTACATTTAGAAAGATTACTAATAAGGACCAAGGGTAGAGTCAGGACTTAACGTTTAGAAGGAAGCCTAATGGTCCTACATTTAGAAAGACCACGGGTAGAGTCAGGAAGATCTTTTCGGAAGTCACTGCCAAGAGTAGATGGGAGAGTGTCTATAGACCGTTCCCAATTTAGGGAACTGAGAGAACTGGTCTGAGGACTTTTCTCCTTTGCCGTGGAAGCCCTATGCATTCGGTAGGAACCATACCTTCCATTGTGAATATGTGGTCTGATCCTCTCTTGTGCCACTGGGCAGTGACGGCTCCCAGTCACCCATGTGATCATGAGGGTCAACGACCAGTACAATGACCACCATCTTGTACCCATACAGCCATTTGGTCCCTCGCTTTCAGTGCAGTACTTGATAAATTACATGAGATAGTCAACACTTGATTATAAAATCAGCTTGTCTTCAAAGATTTTGTCCAACTGGAGGCTGAGCTAAGTGTTCCACACGTGTTTGAGGGAGGCGAGGCCAAACTATTGATGTTCAGTAAGTTAGGTGTATGAAATGTATTTTCAATTTACTGTAGTTTCAACTTGTGGGTTTATGGGAATATAACCCCATCAAGTCAAAGAAGATCTGTATATACATATATCTTTTTGTCTCTTCCTACTGAATAAATAAGGTTAAGTTTCAAACATAGACTTTTCAACTTTATTCTATTTTGGTAGATAAATAGATAATATTACTTTCCTGATTTGAAATTCATGCTTATTGAATTATCAGTAATCCAAAAAAATGCACAAAATTATAAAATAACTCATAATTCTGTTACTCTGAGATAGCATTGTTGGCATTTTGATATGTCCTTATGCTATAGTTTTACTTCCTTTACATATTACGGAATATACTATATATATGGTTTAATAAGCAACATTTTTTTCAGAAAGAGAGAGAACATGCATGCACACATGTAAGTCAGGAAGGAGCAAAAGGTGGGAGAGAGAGAGCGAGAGAATGAATGAATGAATGAATCCCAAGCAGGCTCCCCACTCAGTGTAGAGCCTGACTCAGGGCTCAACCCCATGACTCTGAGACCATGACCTGAGCCAAAATCAAGAGTTGAGCCTCAACCAACTAAGCCACTCAAACACCCCAAGACACCCCAAAAAGCAACATTTTAATTTAACAATGCTCCATTATAAATTTTCCATGAATTTAGAATTATTCTGATTAATCTGATTATGAGTGACTGTCTGGGCTCACTACGCTACTATTCATTTAATCCTCGATTATTAGACATTTGACAGTTTTTAAATATTAACTACCAGAAGTAGTCTAAAATGAACACTTATATGTAAAAATTTTGCTAATACAGGCAATTTTATCTTTGAAGATAAATTCCTAGAAATGACATTTCTGGATCAAATCACACAAAGTTTTATTTTAGAAGCACATTAATAGATCATTCTCTGCCATAGCGAATATAATATTTAATTCCTACCATCAAGAGTCTGAAGGTGTCTCCTTCCCTGTAATCATATCAACACTGAGTACTGTGTTCATCTCTGCCAATGGAAAGGGGAAATGGTTCAGCATAGCATTACTTAGAGCAAAACTCAAACAAGCAAAACGCTAAATGTTTGCCTTTAGGAAATTGATGATATTAATTGTGAAATATTGATGCAACATAATGTTATCCTGATACAACTGAAATAGGTACTCCCTTAAGTCTGATCCCATTTTACAGCCACGTCTATTAAGACTTCAGCAAGTCGGGGCACCTGGGTGGCTCAGGCGGTTGAGCGTCTGGATTCGGCTCAGGTTCATGATCTGACAGTTCATGGGTCCAAGCCCCACGTCGGGCTCTGTGCTGACAGCTAGCTCAGATCCTGGGGCCTGCTTCAGATTCTGTGACTCCTTCTCTCACCCTCCCCTGCTCATGCTTTCTCTCTCCTCAAAAATAAATAAAAAGATTTTTAAAAAATTTTTTAAAGACTTCAACAAGTATTTCTCAGAATGCAAGGTAAATACAGCGCTGGTGACCCTGACACGGTTTTAGGTAGTACATAGATGCAGTATTATTTAAAAATAAATCAAATAATGAGAAACTTGGTCTCTTTTAATTTTCCTTTCAATTTCCGTAATGCTAATTTTAACTCTTTTTCTAATGCCAAAATAATCTCTTTTTTGATTAAAAAGAGAAAGCCTGTGCTCACTTCGACAGCACATATACTAAAAAGAGAAGGTTTATTATTAATAATTATTTAATCTTGAATAGTAATAACATTTTGAAAACTTACATAGCGTGTGATTATGGGCCAGCCATTGTTCCCAGAGCTTGACACTTAGAGATTTAATCTTCACAACTCTGTCACAGAACCTGTAGAAATGCAATGCTATTATTTTTATTTCATTGTAAATTTTTCTGCAGTTCCATCCTACGTATAGCAAATAATACTTTAGATTTTAATAAGCGTATCTGGATTTTAGAAAAATCAGTTGATTAGAAGAACATCAATTTAGTAATAGTACCTGATTATATAAGAAGTCATGAACGTGAGAGGCATAGATGGAAGTTTGATGACCATCGGTACTAGAGTAACAATCCCCCAAATTTAATATGCATTCACCTAAAATGCTTGTTAAAATAAAAAATCTGATCCAGTCAGTCGGCCGTGAGCTCACATTCTGCATTTTTAACTAGCACCCAGCTGACGCTGTGCTGCTGGTCTGTGGACTCAACTCTGAAACTCGGATTCTGTGGACTCAAGATCTAAGAGCCTGCCGGCTGCTTACCCAAATCCATTCCACGGGTGAAGATAATTAGAGGAGACCAGAGCGGCACCCTAGCTATTTGCCCACTGATGTAACAACATTGCATCTGACGCTAACTCATTTGATAATGCAAAACATCCCTCAGTGATGTACCTGAAGAAACTCCAGGGATTCATTATATTTCCCCATCGGTGCTGAATCAGGAAAATTCTCAAACCACTTTTAAAAACACAAATCCTCCAAACAATAAAATGTATATCAGACAATTATTTCTCTTTTATTGAAGGAGAGCGATTTCCTCCACTCAGACTCTGTAACATAGAATTTGAGCTAATGCAGTGAAATCTGATTCACTTCCCCTTTAAAGGATTAGTTAGTACAGCCTTTTCTTAATTGCTTTTTAATCAAATCTTTTAATTCCTAGCTCGCTTCCAACAGGAACCTTACTGGATCAAATGTCTTTGGATTGTAATAAAAACTCTTATTTCTCTGTTAGACAATCGGACCAGTCACCTCATCAGCCCTGAACTCGTCAGCTAAAACAAGGTGACGGAGCCTGACATTACACTGTTCGCTACAGTAAAAGTCAAGCAGCCATTCATGTTCCGTAGCTGCCACGTCTCCTTCATAAAATATTCATTCACACTATGTCATTCTTTATTCGGCTGCCAAAAATGAAACAGTTGAGGAACCTTCAAGTCATCAAAATGCAGTCGTGCCCATCCAGGCATATGTCAGCGCATCTACAATTAATTTGGAGTGTAGACAGAACAAGGGCCCTTGCACTTCTGTCAACAGTTTTAAAAAATGATCTGGAAAAAGTGGCCCAGTGATACCTTCCGACCAGGCCTTAAATCACCCGCAGTTGTGAGAATGGCATCATATGCATTGTACACTAAAAAGAAACTTTTTTTTAAATTGTTGTAAAATAATAAGTGACAAAATATACCGTCTTAAGCACTTTAAGTGCACAGTTCAGTGGTCTGAGGAGGTTGGGCAACCATCCCCATCCATCTCCAGAACTCTTTTTGTCTTGAAAAACTGGAATTCTGACCCTTTTAAGCAAAAACTCATGTTCTCACCTTCCCCCCGCCCCCAGAAACTGTCGTTTTACTTCTTGTTTTTATCAACTTCTCTGGATACCTCGCGGAGGTGGACACTATAGTGCTCGTCATTCTGCGGCTGGCTTGTTTCGCTGAGCATAACGTCCTCAAGGTTAATCCGTGTTGTAGCAGGTGTCAGAATATCCTTCCTTTTTAAGGCCAAATAATATTCCTTTGTGTGGATGTGCCACATTTTGTTTATCCATTCAGCAATCAGTGGACATTCGGGTTGTTTTCACATTAACTACTGTGAGTAATGCTGATATGGGCACGGGCATGCAAACATCTCTCCAGGACCTTACTTTAAAATCCATACTGTTTTCCACAGCGGCTGCATGGTGTTACATTCCCACCAATGGCGCAGGCGCCTTCTAGGTTCCCCACATCCTCACCAAGGTTTGTTATTTTCTATGGTTTTGTTTTGTCTTTAGAGTAGCCATACTAATGGTGTGAGGTGGTATCTTAAAGCAGGGAAAGGAATATCTTTTAAAAGAAACAGAATGTGGGGCGCCTGGGTGGCTCGGTCCGTTAAGCGTCTGACTTTGGCTCAGGTTGTGATCTCATGGTTCGTGAGTTCAAGTCCTGCTTCAGGCTCCTGGCTGATGTTGTGGAGCCTGCTTAGGATTTTCTCTCTCTCCCTCTCTCTCTCTGCCCCTCCCCTAGTCATGTTCATTCTCTCTCTCTCTCTCTCTCTCTCTCTCTCTCTCTCTCAAAAATAAATAAGTAAACTTAAAAAGAAACAGAACCTAATGGAGACAGCAAGGAGGGGACGAGTATGCCAAAGCCAATGTTGGCTACACATTATGAAAAAATGACACAGTCCTGCCCTTGGGGATCCCATAATTCAGCATGACGGATTTTAAAAACAACAACAAGGAACTGAAGCAGTATCTAGCCAGGAGCTTTCTGGTTAATCACAGCCACTTATTTTGACCTGGGGTTCACTCCCAAAGAGAGTCAACAATTCCCAGAGAGGAATCTGAGATTTATCCCAGCCCATTTTTAAATCAATGAAAACACCTCAGTCACTCTAGTATGAGGGAAGAGAATCATGATTTTCTCTTTTTTTATTTTTATTTATTTTTTTTTAATTTTTAAAATGTTTTTTATTTATTTTTGAGAGACAGAGAGAGACAGCGCAAGCAGGGGAAGGGTAGAGAGAGAGAGGGAGACACAAAATCCAAACCAGTCTCGAGGCTCAGAGCTAGCTGTCAGCACAGAGCCTGACGCAGGGCTCAAACCCACGAACCATGAGATCATGACCGGAGCTGAAACCGGACACTTAACCGACTGAGCCACCCAGGAGCCCCGAGAATCATGATTTTCAAACAACATGTCATTGTTACTGCTTTTCAGAATTTTGAATGTTATTTTATCACCTTGACAAAAGAAAGTTACCCTAATTCCTCCCTTAAGCTCCACAGAGTGTAAATATATCCCTCCCTTGACCCCAAGTGGAAACATGAATGAAAGGAATAATGACTTAAAGTTGTATCACTTATCACCAGAATAATGCTACACACACATACACACAAAGAAATTCATCATCTTAGAACAAAAGTCATCCCTTCCCATAGACAAGACTTAAGTCAGCTAGGGCTTGGTCAGGCTGGGCTAGGCTGGGCTTGGCTAGGCAGCTCTGCTGTGGACCGCCACCACCGGAGTGGACCAAGTGTCCTCAGGTCGGGGTGACTCTTCTCCACATGCCTTTCATTCTTCTTGGACCAGTGGTCCAGCCAGACATGCGCCTCTTGCGGCTTGAGCAGAGGTATAAGAGGAAAAGCAGAAGTGCCATGCTGATGTTCCCTAAGAGACATTGGCCAGAGAAAGTAGAACTCAAAGTCAAAATATGAGGATTGGACAGAGGCCAAGGGGTAGGTGCATGGCGGAGAGACGAATGGGGGCCATTCCTTTGGTCAACCATCTTGGCTACCTTTTCCTGCTCATTCTCTCTGTGCGTCCACTTTCTGCAGAAGCGAGAAAGAAAGCTCCATCCTCCATGATTCTAGGCCAAGGACCATTACGTTGCTGCATCTTCTCATCCTTCCGCGGGCATTCTCCCCTCGGCCATTTACAGCATCCTTTTTCTGGCCCTGTCTTCATGAAAACTGAAGTTGCTCTCAAAGTAGAAATAATTATTGACTCCAATAGGATATAGAAAATACTCATCTGTGTGCAGAGTGGCAAAGACACTCCTCCTTATCTCCCTAAGAACTGGGAAGCGGATTTCGTGAGCTCACTTAGGTCCAGGCTCCTCTGAGCACCACCAATAGCAGCATCCCGTCACCAGGGACTGCAGAGGGACCTTCTTAATGGCAAACTCGTCAGCTAAGATGTATGGAAAAATCCATGTGTGCCTCGTTTTCCGTACAGAATGTGCATCCTTAGAACAATACAAATAAATTCTCTCAATTTCCGCCAGTCTTGGGACGTATGTAGAGAATGTGCTGGTTTTGCAGAAGAATTTAAATTAATAGGTGTGACCTTCCAGCGACTCCTCCCGCGTCCTCATAAATTTGCTCTGTTTGCTAACAATGCTCCAGCGAGAGACACTCTGGAAGTTTCTAGAGTGAAACCCCACACATTTGGCATGATTTTATAATTCGAGGAGTCTATTAAAAATAAAATAAAGCAGGGACTGTAACTTCCTAGGGTGCCTTCATGTTTTGGTGGTATTTGGAAATTATTCATAAAATCCATTTGGGAGTTAAAATCCCCCTTTCTTCCAAAGCAAATTCTTTGGTGGTGTTATTAAACACCAAGTAATGCCCTGACAAATTGCTGATGAATACTTCCTGCAGACCCAGCTGTGTGAGCAGCATTTCTGGTGGGGAAATGAGAAGATTTTCTGATGCCTTATGGAGCCCAAGCTGCAACACTAACATTTCTGTGTTCATTTCTTTCTATTTTCTTTTGTTGTGCATGATATTGGAGGCAGAGCAGTTGGAATTTGACAAGAAGGGAATACTTAAAACACAGACAAAATGGCTCTCTCCTCTCTAGCGTGTCAGTTCATTTGTGAGAATCTCTCGGCCGCTGGCATTAGCCCTCTTCCTTGGGTTCACAGCTTTGTTCACTCCTCCTAAAATAAAGCTAATATACTCAGTACACAGCATATTAAATTCTGCAAATGGCACTTAGGTGAACTATAATATCCAGTGATTATTCCCTCCTGGAATACAAGCCACCTGCCCTCAGGGACCCTGTCCATTTTCTTCATTGTTATAGCCAGTAGGTTGCACAGTGTAGGTAGTCAAAAAATATTCATGGAATGAATAAACACATGGCGGCTCTGTGTCATCACTTCTATTTGGAAAGTATCTCAGCCTGTCGAGACACCTCCTTAGCCAAATGATGAGTCACTGACTACGGAGAAACTGTTTTAACTCTCGCTGGTGTTCAAGGCTTTCCACATTCCAGTCGTCGATTTTTATAGCCACCACAAGCTGGATGCTACTCTAGGGAAACAGTGCGGTGTAGCAGTTAAGGGTTAGTGTTGATGACCTGGCTTCACTGACACTGACTGGGCTCATTTCAGAAAGTTCCTCAACATCTCTTAACCTCAGTTTCTGCACCGATTAGAAACGATAGTGGCAAACACCTCATCCGGTCCATGTGAGGACTAAATGTGTTGACATGTGAGCAACTAGTATGTTGAACAGATGTGAAGGTGGCCAGAGTCAAAATTCACTTTTTTTTTTTTTTTTGCTTTTACTGTTGTCCTTTTAAAATGTACTCACTGGGGGCGCCTGGGGGGCTCAGTCGGCTAAGCGTCTGGCTTCGGCTCAGGTCATGATCTCACGGTTCATGGGTTTGAGCTCCGTGTCAGGCTCTGTGCTGACAGCTCAGAGCCCGGAGCCTGCTTCAGATTCTGTGTCTCCCTCTCTCTGACCCTCCCATGTTCCCACTGTCTCTCTCTGTCTCTCAAAAATAAATAAAGAACATAAAAAAAAATCTTTTTTTTAAATAAAAAAAATAAAATGTACTCATTGGAAGTAATCTCCCCTTGCTCCTTATAAAAGAGGAAAAGTCAGTTCCTGTCTTCCAGACCATCAAGGTTTGTTCAGGGAAAGAGAGAAAAGGCTGATGATGGGAGTACAATGCAGACCCAACTGCTCTGTCTCCCAAATGCAAGGAATCCATTCCAGAGTTCTCGGGGGGGGGGGGGG
>PJEM01013466.1:0-28972 GCA_004023845.1 Helogale parvula | reverse complement strand
TTATCATATCTTGTTTACAGCCCTCCAGCACCTTCCATACTAATGGTCGCCTAAGTGCTTCAAGACCGTCCTCACTGTCAGCGTCCTCAGTAACTCTGTAGGGAGACTCTTCCCGCAGTTGCCTCCACTCGGAAGTGCCCCTCCCACATCTTTTCAGCTCAAGACGTGATTTGAACCCAGCGCTGAGACAAACAGGACAAAGAAGGGTAGAGGACACCCAATCTCAAGCCTAGCAGGGTGGGCTGAGAGGAGGGTTAAAAAACGGGAATTCTTGGAGTGACACGCACGTTGGAGCTCTAAGGTTAAACGGCGGCACACAGATAGTTAAAACAGAGAAAAAAGTTTCCAGAAGGGAGAGGCTACGGTGGCAATTAATCTCATATTAACTTATAATAGCTCAGACTGTCACTGACATTTTTTATTTTGCTGTTTTGTTTCCCATGAGAATGGTTGTCTTTTCTTTGTTACATTCATTATTAGCATCACCCACGATAAATGCTCTTCGGCGACACATTCTTTATGTTTCTAGAAATGATAATGTTATTGGCCACAAATAGCAGGGATTTCTATAAGCTGATCCCTAAACTGTTTGATTCATGTAATTAGTGGGCCGTGATTAAAGGCAGAATCACTGAGTATTTTGTTTTGGCATCTTCTGGATCGGGTCAGGGCGGGTGCATCTCGCCACTCTTTATCCCAGAATCCAGCACCCTGTCTGTTCCTTGGGAAAATACTACATGACAAAGTGAATGAACAGGAAGTGATTTGGCCCCTCGATGAAAGTCCTGAAGCTCACCAGTCTTTGTGTGTGTCTTCTTGAGCATTTAGCAAAGCCGAGCATAGAAGAGAATTATATTCCCCAGCCCTGTTATAGTGGAGCTATTGTTACATGGCTGAGTTATGGCCGAGGGGATGTGGGCAAAATGGTGGGCAACCCTGACAGGATGGAACGCTACACTCCCTCTCTTCTCTTCTTACTCCAAAGGTCCATGGAGACCTCCTATTGAAGACGGATGTAGATAGAAGGAACCTGAATCTTTAAATAACTACATAGATCAGGTCTCCACCTAGCCCTACCTGTCAGTCAAGAAATCACTGCAAAAAAGTAGAGAATACTTATACTCAGGAAGACGAGGCACATAGATGAATTTTAATTGTTTATTTTTATCTTATTAATTTTTTTGACAGAGAGAGAAAGGGAAAAGAGCCATGAGCGAGGGAGGGGCAGAGAAAGAGGGAGACACAGGATCCGAAGCAGGCTGTCAGCACAGAGCCCAATGTGGGGCTCCATCTCACAAGCCGAGAGATCATGACCTGAGCCGAAGTCAGATGCTCAACCCACTGAGCCACGAAGACTCCCCTTTATTGTTTATTTTTAAAGACACATTTTTATTTTTATGCATGATAACAAGTATCTTTCATTTATGGCAGCTTTATTTATAGAAGTGATATAAAATTTCTTTATGAAGTAACTATACTCACCTAACAAAAGTTGGCTTAAAAATATTAAGTAATATTAAGTAATTAGTAATATGACAAAATAGAAGGATGGAATACCAGGCAATTCTGCCTTAAAAAAAAGTATAATTTTGAACATCACTTGTTTTATCACTGGGATTTTTTTTGAGGTCACTATGAGTGGGCAGAGAATGGCTCTTCCATGGGGACAATGTATCTTCTAGGATACCGTGAGGAAAACAGAAACTACACAAAGGTTTTCAAAAGAGATCATGAAATGTAAGGAATTAACTTAAAGGGTGTTGGAAAATTGAAAATCGAAAGGACAGTGATGTCACACGGAGGTAGCAAGCATTCCCGCAAGAAGGTGTAGGGGAACAGAGGGAGTATTTGGAGTTATAGGAATCTAGAAGCAGCAGCCTTGGCAAATAGCCCCCACAGGGTTCTTACTCAATCCTGAAGGGTGAGACTGGATGAATTTAGTGCCAGATAAGCTTGGCAGGGGAATGATCACCTGAATGGGTCTGGCATCCCCAAGAGGCCATACAGGACCACGTTTGGGTACGTGTGCCCACTGATTTTCTCATAGAGCACAAAATGAGTGATGGGTCCTTGGTCACTCCTCTTATCCTCAGGGTCAAACGGCAACTCATTTTAGGGAAAAGACATCATCATATGATTTTCCCATCATAAAACCTTCCTCTTCGCTATGGAAGGGCCATTTCTGCCTTAGTATTCTTCCCCCTAGCTGACAGTCAGATGGGTCAACATGTATCTGATACATGAAAACAGCTATGACAATGCAGCCAAGCTCCTGGTCAGAGTAAAATTGGCCATGGTTAAAGACAGACCTTTTTTATTTTTTTAAATATAATTTATTGTCAAATTGGCTTACATACAACACCCAGTGCCTTTCCCAAGTGCCCTCCTCCATGCCCATCACCCACTTTTCCCTCCCCCCCCCCATCCACCCTCAGTTTATTCTCTGTATTCAAGAGTCTCTGATGGTTTGCCTCCCTCCCTCTCTGTTTGTAACTATTTTTAACCCTTCCCTTGCCCCCATGGTCTTCTGTTAAGTTTTTCAAGATCCGCATATAAGTTAAAGCATGATATTGAGACAGATTTTTGATGCCTCATGGATGATGCATGTTGTGGGGAACTCTCCGGTGATATTTCAGTGCCTGATTTTCCTCTTTTTTCTTGTTTTGTACTGAATAGGATAGGCAAAGCAAACACATAACAGTAAAGTTAACTACATAAACCTACATAGCAAAAGTACGTATGTTTAAAAATCTAATTACTTTTTTTATAATATGATTTTGCTACAATATACTGGCAAGGATTTTAGGGTCCAAAGCGGTATTTTCAACTATGAGGCTGCGCCAGGATCAGGTTTGGGAAATAGTTTTCACTGAAATTTTGTTTAGGGAACCCCAGAATATAAGTGTTTAGAACGTGAGCTCCAAAGGTGGACTGGGTGGGCTTGAGTCATGACTCTGCAGCCCATTAGGTGGGAAAAGTTACTTAACTTCACCATGCCTTGGTTTCTCACCTGTGAACAAGGTTAATAATAGAAGGACTTTTGGGGCACCTGGTGGCTCAGTCGGTTAAGCATCCGACTTCAGCTCAGGTCACAATCTCACATCTCAAAGCCTAGAGCCTGCTTCAGATTCTGTGTCTCCCTCTCTCTCTGCCCCTCCCTTGCTCGCTCTCTCTCGCTCGCGCTCTCTCTCTCATAAATAACATTTTTCAATTTTTGTTAAATAATAGGAGGACTTTTATGAAGATTGAGTTAATATGCACAGAATGTGTTGTGTTCTTTTGTTCACCCTCATAAACACACATTCTAAATCAAAAGTAAGATCATGATAATCAATCAATAGTCACAACCCATATAAACTGCACTTATACCATTCTCTACCCTGAGTGCTTTGTACACAGTTTCAGGACAAGTCTATGATGTAGAAACCATTAGCCCAGAGTCTGATTTTTCTACAGCAGAGGAAGGTATGATTCCTTTACAGCAGAAGTAGGAATCCATATAAGGTACCAAAATACAAGTAATGGAAGTGAGATTTGAAGACAGGTTTCTTGGATTCCAAAGCCTCTGTTTTTAAATCATTGTGTTCCATTGCCTAAATCTTCAAGTATAGAAAAAATTTGAAGTAAATTATAGTGTACCCATACGAAGGAACATTGTACAGCTACAAAAAGTAGTATTATAGAAGTGTGATTATTTGTATTAAAAGAGAGATAAGCTGTCATCTTTGAGAAAGAAACAAGTTGCAACATAGAATGTATACTTTGATCATGTTTCTCTTAAAAATGCAAATGTGTGTGTACTCGGGGAGAAATGAAGGTGTTTATGGAAAAGTGAATAATGATTATCTCTGACTGAAGAATTGGGGTGCTTATTATCTTTTGGAGAGCTATGTTTATTTTTATAAATGTGAACATATATTACGTCGGAAACCCATTTATACTCTTTTCTTTAAATCGCTTAATTTTATAGATTGCTAAGGTGGAAATGCGTGTAGCCATTTAGAATTCCTTGAGTAAGTATTTCATTATATTGGAAAATATGCATGATACAACAGATGTACTATAAGCTGCTCTTCACTATGATCTCAAATTTATCATTAAAAATAAATATAAGGGCACCTGGGTGGCCAACTCTTGATTTCAGCTCAGGTCATGATCTCACAGTTTGTGGGATCGAGCCCTGAGTTGTACTCTGTGCGGACAACACAAAGCCTGCTAGGGATCCTCTCTCTCCCTCTCTCTGCCTCACTTCCTGCCACTAATGTGCACACATGCTTTCCCTCCCTCTCTCTCTCTCCGAAAATAAAAAATATTTTTAAATAAATATAGATATAACTTTAAATATTACTAAACGCAAAATAATGTGTGTTGGAAATCTGTGGATATAGAATTCCAACTGATGTTTTCTTATGCTTTTTTTTTTATCGTTTTCCAACTTTCTAGATTTAGAAAAAAATGTGACCAGATATCCATTCCATTTTATAACCTGCTGCCTGAGTAGCACCCTCAGATGAGGAATCCTCCAAAATCCAAATAGACCCACTACGCAAGGTACCTCTCACTGGCCATGGGAACAACCAGACGAACCTTGGAAGGCATATCTTACCACGCCCCACATCACTGGACCCTTAGAAATTTCACAGAAGTAGAAGGCCCCTGAATATTAGTCAGATTTATTCCTCATCTTCTGACGCACAAATAACTCACCACAAACTCTAGGGTGGTTGCTCTTTCTTGCTCCCTGGGTCCAATCAGCATGATGTCATCAATGTAACAGACCAGTGTGATTTCCTGTGGAAGGGACAGGCGGTCAGGATTCCTGCACTAAATTTCAGACAGTTGATATACCTCTGAGGTAGGACAGTGAGGGTACATTGCTGGCGTTGGCAGCTGAAGGCAAACTGCTTCTGGTGGTCCCTCTGGACAGGTCTGGAGAAGAACGTGTTTGCCAGATCAATAGCTACGTACCAGGTATTAGAGGTTGTGTTAATTCGCTCAAGCAATGAAGTCACATCTGGCGCAGCAGCTGCAATTCACCACCTGGTTAAGCTTGCAACAGCCTATTGTCATTTTCCAAGAATTTCTTGTCTTCTACACAACCCAAGGAGGAGACTTGAATGGGGATGTAGTAGGAATCATTAGTCTTGCATCTTTCAAGACCTCCGTGGTGGCATGAATCCTCCAATACCTCCAGGGCAGTGTTATTTTTGATTTATGATTTCCCTGGGTGGAGGCAGTTCCATGCCTTCCACATGGCCTTTCTCACCATCATGTCCCTCACTGCATAGGCAAGGAACCAACATGGAAATCTGCGAGCTGCCAAGTATGTCTATTCTAGTTCATGTTCTAGAGCTGGGGAAATAACCACAGGGTGGCTTAGCGGACCCACAGGACCCACTGTGAAATGAACCTGAGCTAAACCTCCATAGATCACCTGACTCCTCTAAACTCTAGCTCTGACTGAAGGGCCACAGTGACACTTGAGGTCTTCTAGAATCAGTGTCATTTTGGAGTGTCCAGTAGTCCCCAGAATGTCTGATTATCTCCTTTTTCCCCTTGCATACTTACCCTGGTGAAAGGCATAGGTTCATTCAGGGAAGGCTGAGAGAAAGGTTAACAATATATAAACTTGACCAGGCTAAGGGATGCCCAGAGGGCTAGTAAAACATTGTTCTGATCTGTGCAGGTATTGTGGAAGAGATTAGCATTTGAATTAGACTGAGTGAAGAGGACCGCCCTCACCAAGGCAGGTGGCCATCTCCCAATCCATTAGGAACATAAATAGAACAAAGAGGCAGAGAGGAAGGGTGAATTTACTCTCCCTGCTTGAACTGAGACCTCTATCTTCTCCAGACCCTGGACATCAGCTTTCCTGGTTCTTGGGCTTTCAGACCCAGCCAGGATTTATACCATTTGTCTGTTTCTCAGGCCTTTGGACTTGGGATGAATTGTGTGGGACTCCTCAGCCTCCATAACTGAGTGAGCCAATTCCTGTAATAAATGTCCCCTGGTATATATACAAATATATCCTATCAGTTCTGTTTCTCTGGAAAGTCCTGACCAATGCACAGAGCCCAGGACATCTAAGAAAAAGGCACCAGCAGATTGGGTATCTGGTGAAAACCCATCTCCTGGTGTGTAGATGGAAGTCTTTTCATTGTCTCCTTACCTGGCAGAGAGCAGAGAGTGAAAGCAAAAACTTTAAGAACATGAATTATATGGAACCGTCTTCTTATAAGAACACTGGGTGCCAGTGGCCCCACCTCCACACACCGTCACACTGGGGATTAGGATTTCCATACAGGATTCTGAGATGGCACAAACATTCAGTGCGTAGCAAAGGTCAAATGGGGAGGAGTTAGGCTCTAGGCAGAATTCTGATGAGATCAAAACAATGTCAGAAGTTGTGTATCTATAACTGTGCAATTAGTATGCTCCCAAATGTATTTTATTTTTTTAACTTTTAAAAAAATGTTTATTTTGAGAGAGAGAGAGAGAGAGAACATGCAAAATGAGGGAGGGGCAGAAAGAGAAGGAGAGAGAATCCTAAACAGGCTCCATGCAGCCAAGTGAGGAGCCCAACGTGGGTCTCAAACTCATGAACCATGAGATCATGACTTAAGCCGAAATCAAGAGTCAAATGCTTAACTGACTGATCCACCCAGGTGCCCTCCCCCCACCAAAGGCACTTTAGATGACAAATCTTTGCTTTGTGAAATCAGTGGACATGGGTTGAATATAAAAATCTACTTTTAAATATACCAGTTTACGACTACATGTACATATCTGAGTAGCCATTTTACTAGGACTTGCATTCCTTAATCTATATATATTTTTGAGTGGGTGCTAAAATTTTAGGCAAACTCTGACAAGCATCAGCTACAGGATCTCCCTAGTTAGTAAGCTGGAGAGTTTCTGTCAAAGAAAATGCACTCTATCGTCCCATTAAAGGAGAACCATTTAACAAGTGACAGAGGATTTTTTTTCTTTTCTTGCACGTGGAAACTATTTAACTTAGCTCGCCACACCTTAATTTCAACCCAAATTGTGTGTTATTTTTATATCATTTCAAAATCACACAGGTGCTCTGTCTTCAGTTGAGTTGGAATGCAATCAATTACTCATCAATGACTAAGAAGAAAACTTTTCTTATTCTTCCTTCCTCTACACAGAGGGGGATGTTCACTTCAGTAGAGCACAGTCCTGAGGCTTGGTGTTTAAGCTTCCTGATCGCACCTTCAGATAAATGTGATCTTTCTCATAATTGAATAATGGAAACAGGACAGGTTGATTTATGTCAGACTAAGATTAAACTTCATCATTATTTTTCTATTTTTCAAGAACATGTAGGGCCGATTTACAGCAGCCAAAGTGTTCAGTAGTACACCAGCACTTCCATGAAAGAAAATGCTTGGCCTGAGAAACATTTGCTCGTCTTACAATCCTAATTGGTCTTTTTTTTTTAATTTTAATATTATTTTTTATGGTTTTTTTTTTTTTTTTTGAGACAGGGAGAGACAGCACGAGCAGGGGAGGGCCAGAGAGAGAGGGAGGTACAGAATCTGAAGCAGGCTTCAGGCTCTGAGCTAGCTGTCAGCTCAGAGCCCAATGCGGGGCTCGAACTCATGAGCCATAAGATCATGACTTAAGCCGAAGTCGGATCTCAACCAACTGAGCCACCCAGGCGCCCCAATCCTAATTGGTCTTGATTATAGATGAGAATTTTTCCACCCGTAAAGTTCTTTGCTGTTCTCAAATCCTTTCTTATAATCATTTGGTCCCTGCATCACTTTCAGTATTAGAGAAGCAGACTTTCATGTCCAGGTGCGTGTGTGTGTTAATTAAGGCAGTATTAAACAGTGATTAAGTTACAATATGAAAGTTTATAATTGACCAATCAATTAACAAATCTGTTCTTTCTGATTAAATGCCTTTCATTGATGCTGTTTTACTATATCCCTTTCTCTAGCAGTCTTCTGAAATAGGAAGCAGACTGATTTAAGTTCAAATCACGGCTCCATCACTTTCCTAAACTTGGATGAGTTAATCGACGTATCTGGGCCACCATCCCTTTTCTTCATTTGCAAAGTGGACATAAAAAAGAATATTCACCTTATTGAGTTGTTAGGAGGAGTAGAGGTTACGCATAGAAACTGGCCCATGTAAGTGCTCAAGAAATACTCAATGTGGTTATTGCGGATGTTGTATAATTATCAATATCTACAGCTGATTGGCAGTTTCTGATATGTAATAAGTGATCAGTGGATGCTTTCTTTAGCTTCCTCCTCCTTAGCTACCATTCTCTTGAGCTCCAACAAAGGATAGATTCAGACATTCTCTTTTACGCTGAATTCAGGTCAGTAACACAAGGTGAATCCTTTACAGGGTGGCGTGTGTGGAGCCCGCACATCTGGCTGTCAGACCATAGTTCTAATTGCTCACTATGATGCTTTTAGAAAAGAATTACTTTCCTGCAAACAAGCTTTGCATTTGGCAAAAAAGAGGAATCAATCTTATGTTCTGAATGGCCAAGCTCTCCTCTCAATACAGTAAATTCTCAGAATGGAACAAAGCTATAAACACCAGCAGCAGAAAATGCAGAGGCCTAGGTGTGAAGTACGCAAATTCAGCACCTCTGGGAAATCAGAAACAGAGCCTCCTTTTAATCTAATCTCTCTTTGACTCTTAAGATCAGCCTCATCTGCTTAGTTCTTAACAAAAATTTACGTTACAGTCAGAATTAAGTTTCCTGATACTCGTGTGAATGTGACCCTTGTCCCTGCTCTTACCAGCAACTGTAATTTTGGTCATAAATACTTGCATACAAATGTCCAATAACGCCCTGGGGGAAAGAAGAGGGAAGGGAAGTTGACTCTAGCTGCCTAAGTAAGTCATATCGATGGCCGGCTTGGCAGCATGTCATTGACCTTTGAAAATCCTCATTGCCTGCACCACCAGGCACCTCCAATTAAGCCAGGTTTTGTGTGGCTATGATTGAATGTCAAGTGGATAAACAGACTTAAAGCCAGAATTGATACTGGATACTCCCGCACTAAGGAGACAACATCACAATTATTTTGGTGGTCCTCTCTATTAATACTCTGTATGTAAACAGAAAGTCATGAAACACTTAATTTCTAGCTGGCATCCACTCTTTGAAATAACCCATGAAAGGTGTTCATTGCATTTATTTGCTTGGAGATGGAAATAGGAATTCAGCGAGGCTGACTTTTGTTAAGTTGGTATGGCTTGACCGGCCAGGCAAAAGCAAATATCGAGTTGGTTTAGTAGGATCATTAACGGAAAATGTTTGAAAGCTGGATTCCACCTCTGTGGTCTGGAGAACGCCACTTAACATTCTAAGCCTCAGTTTCCACGTCCAAAAGTGGTTATAATGAGTTCTGCCAAGGATTAAATGGATTAATTTGTATAGACATTGTTCACAGTGCTTAGGTCACAGTAATGGTAATTGCAAAACAATTGCAATAAATGATCCTAAGAGTACCATTTATTAAGTTCATTTTCACTCTGGAATTTTTTGTATAATGCATTTTTTTTTCTTTTCCTGTCCTTTGTGACATATGCATGAAGTCCGTGGCATGAGCATTTTTTATAGAGAAATCAAAACAATCCTGTCTATTTCCCCAGCAAGAAATACAGTTTCTTAAATTAGTTCATGACAATACACAAAATGACCGAAAAAATTTGCAGCACTCACAGAACTATTGCATTTGAGTCCAGGCTTCCTGGAATTATAGAAGGGGATATTTGTTTAATCTCCTTTGAAAACCATTTCCTTCTAGGATGAGCATGCTGAAAATAGCCACACACACACACACACAAAAGAAGGGTGTGTAGAGTCTCCTAGATTATTGACTTAGAAAAATTTTAATGTCAAATATCCTCCTGAAAGCCTTCTGACAGCAGGGCAAGTTAGACTTTTCACAGAACAGTTTGGCCTCTAAAACAATCCGTTACAAAATGCCAAGAGTAATCAGGAGGGATGATTCATGACTTCTACACCTGTTCTGAGGTACAGAGAAAGAACGGTGGGTGGCAATTACCGCAAGCAGCCATTTGGACTTTACCTCCTTGTTGGCCAATTAACTAAAAAAGATCCCTTGAGTTGGTGAGAAAAATGACTTGGACCTAAGTCTGGAAAATTCACAGGTGGGCATTCATGGGTGCGTATCAAAATGTTCCCATTGCTAGTTGAAGAGAGAAAGATAAATACTATAAATAAGTTGGCTAGAATGAAGTTGGCCATTATTCGAGAGTCTACCCAATACAGGTTTTCTCAAAGCATGGCACATAGCTGACCTTTATGGAAATCACACAAAGTACTTCATAGAAGTTCAGGTTCCAGGGTCTTGCCTTAGATATACTAAATTAGAATCTTGGAGCACCAGGCCTTGAAATCTTCATTCCTAAAAGAAACACAAAACGATACCTGTGCACATTTATTTATTTATGCTCGCTGGCTTTGAAGCACAAAGCAGAACAGACAGCAGCAGCTGAAGGGATTGGGTAAGTCTGTGGGCGTGAATGCAGATCTTTCCTGATTATTCAATTAAAAAAAAAATTCAGCGTTTGGTTGGGTTTCAGTTCAGAATCACTCAGATCCTTTTCTAAGTATTTCTCTTTTTCCTGTGTGCACAGTCCCAGATTCTATTCTAGCGCTAGCTCTCACAGAAAATCCAGCGACCGTCACAGGAAGTCACGAGGCAAGCAAGGTCAAATCCTGTTACGTTTCTCATTTTAGAAATGTAATGGCTCTTAGGTACATTGAAAAGATGTGCATTCATGAGACTGTATGCACACACAACTTTGAGTTGTCCAATTAGGACATTTAAAAATATACATGATACATTAGTGTATATATATTATTAATTGTATAGTATATAACTGCAGAGTTTCTTCAACTTATAATGGGGATGCCTCACAATACAGGCATCATAAGTTGAATATAACGTGAGTTGAAAATGCACTTAACCTACCAAACATCATAGCTTAGCCTAGCCTGCCTTACAATATGCTCAAAACACTTCCGTTGGCCAACAGTTGGGCAAAGTCCCTGACACAAAGCTTATTTGACGATGAGGTGTCGACTGTCTCACGTAATGTATTGAATACTGTCCTGGAAGTGAGAGGTGGAGTGGTTGTATGCGTACGAGATGGTGGTCAGTACACGGGTCGTTGACCCTCGTGATCGCGTGGCTGACGGGGAGCTGCCGCTGCGCAGCACCGGGAGAAGGGTTGTACTGCATACAACGAGCCTGGAAAAAGATCCAAATTCAACACTGACAGGGTGGTTTCTACCGAATGTGTATGACTGTCACACCATCATGGGCGAAAAATCGTTAAATCAAACCAAGGTTAATCAGGGACCATCCATACACATTACATATTGCAGTTATCATATACTTATATAAAATTACATAATTACATGTTATATGCTATAATTATAGCATTGTATGTATTGTATTATGTATAAATCGTATTATAGATAATATAATACATATATTATACATATATATTATATATATTATATATTATATATTATATACATTATATTTTGTATTATGTACAAATTGTATTATATATAATACAATACATATATTATACATATACACACATATATACATACATATATGTGTATCTATATATAAACATATATATAATACAATTTTCCTGTTTATATTTTAAAATCCCTTCATATTTTATCCAGTTATTCTACAGGATTCCCCAATGGTTGAAACAAAATAATCCTTTTAATAGTATCAACGGGTAGGATGTTTTTCTTCATTCTTGCTTATTAGAAGCAATAATCTTTGCTCCATCCTGACAAGGAATGTAAAATGCCCTTTGCTCTCACCTGAAAACAAAATTCGTTTTTTTCCCAAATCACTAAATTAACATAAGAGGAGAAATTAAATTATACCTGTGCTGTGCAATTAAAAAAAAATCTTCTTATCATTTCTCCAGAGTTAGTGAGAGTTTAAATGTGAAGCCAGGACCATCCTCTCATCTCCGAAGGAGCTCCACAGAGTAGGAAGACATCCCCCCAAAATTGTGAGGACCCTCTGAAGCTCCATAGGGGCTGGCACTGCCTGAAGCTTTTCTAAAATCATAATGCCCTCATCCTGTGTCCCAAACATAACAGGTGCCTTACATGGGATAGAGGGAACTAAGATTTATTGAATTCATTGGATGCACCTGTTACATAATAGACACATGTTGTTTCATTTCATCCTGCCAGGCAGTTATGACTGTCTCCATGATAATATGAAAATCAAGCATAGTTGAATTTCTTTCCAGCTCATACAGCTTGTGAGTGGCAGGGGGCATTTCATCCCAGGTTGGCCTGATCAGGACTTACCTTGCCCACTCCACCTGGGAGGCCGTACACCTGAGATGTTGACTGCATGTAATGGCCATCTCCTTCCTCCGTGTCCTCAGGTTAAGCCACAGTGCCTTTTAGTCCTCCCATTGCCACCTAATTCTTGCCATCCAAGAGTTGGCAAACTAAGGCCAAACTCAGCCTACCACCTGTTGTTGTAAATAAAGTTTTATTGGCACACAGCCATCCCACTGATTTACGTATTATCTATGGTTTCTTTAGCTTCACAACTACAGAGCTGAGTAGAGGAGCTAGTCAGTGCTACTGCAGAGCCCATTAAGACTGGATCATTTATTAGATGGCTCTTCATAAGATTTTCCAGTCCTTCCTCCAGTCATACTGGCCTCCTCTCGGACCCAAGATCAGGCCAGTTTTGTTCTTTTGCCTTAAACCTCCCCATATGCCATTCCCCTAACCTGCCGTCACCTTCCCTGTCTCTTCCAAAGAGGAACTCTTGATCATCTCTCAAGCTTTAGTTCAGATGTCATTTGCCTGAGGGGATTCTACTGAGCACCCAGGCTAGGTGGTCCTAACCATAGTCCTTGATCTCATGGTTTTACGTTTATGTGCTCTTCTGTCGCCGCCCCTAGAATGGAGCTCCACGTTGGTAGGGATCATATCTACCCATTGATACTGGCACACCCAGGGCCTAGTGGACCATCTGTCATGAAGCAGGTGCTCATACAATGAATGCATATCCTAGAGGAAATTTGGCAGAAGATAAACTGTAGCGGAGATCTTCTTTCTGACTTATTCCTCCAGCAAAGCACTTAACTGTTTGAAATGAGAAATACTCTTCAGAACTGCCATTACAGATAGATACAAAAGGAAACAGAGTTAAAAATATATGTATAGATGCAGGAACAGACATGCGAATGAACTGTTGTTTAAATGAGTTAAGCTACTTGTCCAATTCCTGTAAGTACCACCCAGGGTCAGGTTACGTTTTATTTTAAGAGTTGGCTTCTTAGAATCCCAGACTGTGTTTTTCCGTAGCTTCAATGTCATGCCTTGTGGTTAAATTCCAAACCAACTCTCAAGGTCTGTTTAATTGAAAAGAAATCTACAGTCTCAGTACTGACAGGGAAAGGCAGACATTAGAGGCCAAAGAGAAGTTTCTGATGTCTCCTTTCTTAGGTGAAAAGCAGACACCAAGACATTTTTTAAACATGGGTCAAAAACGTATTTTGTCTTGGTCAATTCTTGCACTGGGCTTTATGTACCTCTTCCTGCTTCCTAATCAGTCCCTTCCAGGCCCCCGTTAATGTATGATTTCATCTAGCAGATGAAACTCAAGAACTTTACAGTCTAATGGAGTTGAGTAAGCACACATATAATTGTGGGAGTCACTGCCCCCAAGAAAGGTGATTGGAAAAGTGAAGTAGTGACAAAACAACTACCAACACTGTACTGCAAAGTGGTTTCATTTTCTTTTAATTTTTTTAGTGTTTGTTTTTAAGAAAGAGAGAGAGTGAGTGAGCAGGGGAGGGGCAAAGAGAGAGAAGGAAACACAGAACTCAAAGCAGGATCCAGGCTCTGAGCTGTCAGCACAGAGCCCGATGTGGGGCTCGAACTCACGAACTGTGAGATCATGACCTGAGCTGAAGTCGGACACTTAACTGACTGAGCCGCCCAGGTGTCCCTGCAAAGTGGTTTAAAGCACACGTTTTAGATTTATATCAGGGGGCGGGGGGATATACATTTGGTTAGTATTTCATCGTAAGTGTTATATGCCAAATGTGTAATCCTGCCCCAGTATTTCCACTTGGCCATATACGTTACTTTGCACACTTGGATATCTTCCTCATGCCTTTTAATTGCTGTATAATATCCCATGATAAATTGACGGACACCCCAGTGCTCACTAAATACTCCAGGCTTTGTCACAGTGACCCTCACGGCTATGGGAACTGAGATAATTAGAGCAGAGCACATCAGCAACCCTGTCTACAAACTCAGTGGTTTGTAAGTTAGGGACGGCATGCATTTGAATGCATTTATAATGCAAAAAAGCAATTAATACATAAAATGTGAATATATGGTTGAATGCAGGGAAGAGCATTATTACCAGATAGAGCTGAAATGAGATTTAGTGAAAAGAGTTTAGATTATTTTCATGTGTGGCACCCAGAGATAAATGTGAAATGCTTAGCATCAATAAAGGTTGGCAGAGAAATACATTTCTAGCAAAATTGCAATATATTGTTGAATTCTGTTTTTCCCCATGTTCAGAGTCCCAGTCCCCACTATCTTTGGTAAATACGTATATTATTGCATGGCACCCCCTTTGTTTGATCACACGTCTGCTTCCTTTGTCAATTTTGAGATTATTTTGGAGGCTTATTCATTTGTGTACCACCTGCATCTCAGAGTGCCTGACACAAAGTGGGTATTCATAAAGGGTCTCGGAGTGATTGAATTAACTAATCCATAAGGTTAGAAAGAGTATTTGATCCATATGACAATTTCAGGAAGGTTATTTGCCTTAGGAGCAAGCAAAACTGGGTTTGAAACTGTTCTGACATTTACATCAATGTGGCTTTGGGGAAAGGAACCTCGCTTGGCCCCCATTTCCCATCTGTAAAATGGGGGTAGTCATAGCCCAGTACTTTATAGGAACCTGGCAAGGATTACATGAAATAATGCGTCTGTATTGCTTAGCTTTTGATGCATAATGAACTACCCAAAATTGGGCCCTTAAGACAATAAACATTTATTAAATCTCATGCCTAAGTCAGTTGGTCAATGGTGGCCTCACTCACGTGTCTGACGCCTGATGGGTTGTCAGCCTGAGTGCCTGGGTTCTCCTCCACGTGGCGATGTCAGCAGGCCATCTCTAGCTCATCCTGCTGTGGCCCTGGTGTCATGTGGAGCAGGATAGCACAAACCCAGGTGTGCAAGCACTTGTCAGGCATCCAGTTACATCACCTTTCTTGTTGTCTCATTTGCCAAAGTGAGTCACATGAATAATCCTGGAACTAATGTAGGGGGACAGGAACTATCCAAGGTGTGGCGGGTGGTTGGGCCATTATTGTCACCATTTTGCAAGCAATCTACCCCAGCATCATAAGTGTTTAGCACAATGTCTGACACTTTAAAAAAAAACATTTAATTAATATTAGCAACAATAGGGGTGCCTGGATGGCTTGGTCAGTTAAGCGTCTGACTTCAGCTCAGGTCGTGATCTTGCTGTAGTTGAGTTCGAGCCCTGTGTCAGGATCTGTGCTGACAGCTCAGAGACTGGAGCCTGCTTTGGAGTCTGTGTCTTCCCCTCTCTGTCCTGCCCCTGCTTACACATGTGCTCGCTCGCTCTCTCAAAAATAAACATTTAAAAAATAGCAAAAAAATATTAGTAACAATAAAATAAAGATTAGCAATAACAGTCACAACACAAATCATGTTGTTATATGAAGAAATATTATCTGTAAAGTAACTTGTCATCAAAGACCTCACCATTATTAAATCGAGTTCCTATAGGACTTTCTTAGAATCATGTTGGCTTCTAACTGGTTGGCCTCCAAGCCTGCTGTCTCATCAGGAATCCATCACTTCTTTCACATCTGATCATTAGTTCCTGTCAGCTGACGATGCTATTTATATCTTGAGATGGAATCTAAACTTGAGTTCATCCCAAACTCAGAATCTGAGCAATGACTTGGAGGCGAGTGGTTTATTTGGAAGGTGAAGCTGGGGAGAAGGAGTTAAAGTAGAGTGAGATGGGGAAGGAGGAAAAACCAACATTTTGTCGTGGGAAAAGCAGAGTCACTTCTTCAGGACCGCTGAAAAGCAGAACTCATGCTTCCCAGTGGTGTCCAGCCAGTAGATAGGAGGCTGGAGTGCATATCCTCTGACTCTTGCCTCCCATTGGCTGAAGGTTGGTAGTGTGTATTAAGTCTCACACTCTCTCCTTTCCCACACTCCTTGGCTATGCTTGGCCACAGGCATAGGGGGATCTCAGGTCAGCCCTACCACATAATCCACAAGGACTAGGAGGGCGCACTGTAGGTGGGATGCTCTCGGTGGGAGGGAAGTTGGAAATGGTGACCACAATTGCAACTGCAACCAAATGTGAGCCAAAAAGAGATATGACAGGGACACCAGCGACATCTTCCTCAGAAGGCACAAGGTGAGAAGTTTGCAGATGAGAGCCTGGCATCATGACTCCTCCCCGTGATGAGGCCTCACTGCTCTCACATTTTTCACAGCTTGTGCATTTCCATCAGTATCAGAAAGGCATCCAGCAGGGGTTCCTGGGTGGCTCAGTCAGTTAAGCGTCAGACTGCTGGAGTCCAGCTCCAGCAGGTCCAGGGCTCCCTGAAGGATGGACAGTGTCAGTGAAAGGGAGTGAGAGAGCCTCAGCTTCTTTCTGCTCACCAGGAAGACATCTCTGCTCTCCGGCCAGGCATCTCTGCACTGACCGGAGAGTCAGCCTTATTTATTGAAAAAAATGTATGGGGTACAAAACAGAAGTGGCAGTGGCCTTAGACAATGATTTCTGATGACAAATTCTTTGGTATGTAAAAATTTTCCAGAACATAGATTGGTAGAAGACTCCTTCATAATCTTTATCAATAGTGATTAAAGTAGGTGACTAGATGCTTATCACTTGGGGAAGGAAGGTATCTTTAGCATTCTAATACAAGGCAGTGTTTTTAGCATAGCAAAGGCAAAGGTTAGTTCTTTTCTGAGCAGAGGTCAATAGCCTGTTTTTGAGGGGAAAAAACAGGTTTTCTCAGGAAATGTAATATTTGCTCCTATAATCACAAAAGAAGAAACTCCCATATCAAGTTTTTTCATAAGGTACAATTCACATATTTTTAGCCTAAGAAGGCAAGTCACGGCTGATATCAGTCAGTCAAGTGCCTTGAGGGTTGGTGCTCAAGCAGAAATTGAGTGGGGGTTGTGTGGGTGAAGATGCCAGTCACCATCTGATGGTGGGAGGCCTTGCAAACCTGCCTTACGTCAGAGATGGCTCCCAGCCTCAGACTCTTGATTTTGGCTCAGGTCCTCATCTATCCATTAGTGAGTTCAAGCCCTTTGCACTGACAGTGTGAGATTCTCTCTCTCTCCCTCTCTCTGCCCTCCCCAACTTGTACGTTTGCTCTTTCATATGCGTGATCTCTCTCTCAAATAAATAAACTTAAAAATATATTTTTAAAAAAAGAAAGGCATCCAGGAAAACAATAGCAATGCTGGACCCGTCAAGGAGGAAGCATAGTCTGGTCAGTAAGCTTCAATTTATTTCACAATTTATCCAAACAGTATTTGTTTTACGCAAGTCTTTCTTCAAATATCTTCTGAGACACTTCACATTTTTAATGTTACAAGTCCCACTACCTATTTGTTCTTCTCTTTGAACAGGTGTCTTTAAGAAACTTCCTCTTATATAAAGAACCTGGCCATCAGATTTTTCACACAAGCATTAAGAAAATGTAGAGGAAAATCTTAGAGATGTATTTATTCTAATAATTGGTGCTTAAGGATTCAGCATGATTTTCTTTTTTTGGCTATTAGCAACTGCAACAACCAAAAAACCAATTATGCTCTAGCACATCCTTCATCAAGGGAACCAATTAAAAATACTGTGTATTTATGTTTCCTTAGGTTGGGATAAGATGGTTTTGAGTACAGGCATCACTGACATAGAAATGATACCCTGTCCATGCACAAAGAACCTTATAGATAGAAGGTTCCATTCAGACTGCTTATGAGATTTTAAAAAGAAGAAAGAAAAAGAAATGTCAGCTTGGTCATGTTGGCAATATTGGACACATATCTTACCATCAGAACACAAACTCCAGGCAAAGATGCCAGGACATCCCAGACTCTTGCAACCTCTGTGTAGCTTGCATGGGATGGAGCACGTATTCCTTCAAAATTAATCACAACTTCGTCATGTAGCACTTAAGTGCCTATGACTTGGTTGGAAGCCAGTAGAAACCAAGCTCGGGTGGAAGGCTATAACATCAAGTGTCTTGTGATTGTTCTTGGGAATTCGCTGCTAAATAATGTAGGCAACATCCCACTGATTCCAGGAGCCCTGGGTTTGAGCTTAGAAATTCACTTACAGAATTTTTGTAAACAGGTCTGAAATGATTTCTGATGTATTCCATGCATTTCCATGAGTTTTATTTCACAAATACGCACACATGGGTAGTCTGATAAAGGCGCATGAATTTGTGTTATCTTTTTCTTTTCAATTTGCCCAACTATTTTTATTTCAAAGCAGTTTTAGCCCAAAGATACAAGAAAAATGTGCTTCTTGGTTGCTCTTGTGATTTAATCTGAAATAAAAATAATGATGGTGCCTTGTCCTATGTAAATATGATTTTTTAACAAAGTAAAATATACTTAGATTGAAAATCTGGCATTATGTTTTCAACGGTTACATTATACACCTAAAATCTCTGGTGATGTTGATGGAAAGGAAAAGTACTGTAGAAAAGAGGTTTAAGAGCACTGTGTATGAGATTGTAACGTGATGCATGACATCATAGACAAGAACTCAATATGCCAGGGTATGAATACGAAATAGTTAGTTCTGATTAACGTGTTGACGAGATGTCATGGGTATATATTCCTAAGGCTGCAACCGACAGGTCCTTTACTGGGGTTATATTAGAATTGTTCAAATGAAGAATCGGAGTCAACTAAGGCATTTAACACATTTCATGTAAGCGATACTCTCCAAAAAGCATTACTGAAAGAACATACCATCAAGAGGGCTTTGCTCACAGGTCCTTCATGAAAGAATAAGGCTGGTTATGTAAATATAACCTCAGATATACGAATTTATGTGTGTGTGTGGAAATGGGAATTACAACTTTTATTCACAGCCACCTGTTTAAAATTCGAAATTCGAAAATTTTGAAATTCGAAAAATTATATAAATGAACAAGAAAGGATATATGTCATGACATTGTTCAAGTTTCAAGATGCAAGTCTGAGCTCCTAACACTAACAGCTTAGAGATTATGGAAAAGTTATTTTTCAAAAGAGCCAACAGAACCTTTGAAAACAATGTATTTCCATTTTTACTATGTTATTCACTATATTTTTCTGTGTGCTTAAGATGTCCTATTAAAATCACAGGGGATGGGGGATAAAATGAAGAGTTTGTTTTGGTAAGCAAAGGATGAACCTTTCTGATTTTTAGGCTTCAATGGGGATTCATCGGGATCTTTCCCTGTTAGTCTCTCGGACCATCATGCCAAATCTCATGAACTAAGAAACATACCATGCTCCCACGTATCTCCTTCCTGCATACTGACCCAATGTTCTCCTTATCCACAGTAGGTCACTTAACTTGTAGTTTTCTGTGTCCTGTGACCCTGCTGTCCCATAATGAAATCCTCACAGTGCCTAATGTTCCTTATGAAACGTTACAAAGGATGTTATGAAAACATCTTCCAGTGCAAATCTCTGTAGGCAAACTAACATCAGAAGCACAACATTGCTATCTGCACAGAAATCTGCAGATCATGGCAATTGAAAAAAAAAACTTCCCAAGAATTAACTTTTTGTGTGAATGACTGTGCTGAAAACACAGTTTAACCATAAATAGTGTTACTCTAGAAAGCACTATATGTCATTGGGGTTGAGCTTTCCCAAAATGGCTACCAGAGTTTCCCAACATCCACATGTTCAGCACTTTGGTCTAGATAATTCTTGTGCATTATGAGGTGTTTAGCAGCATCCTTGGCTTCTACCCAATAGACTCCAGTAACATCCTGCCAGTTGTGAAAACCAAAAACATCTACAGATGTTGTCAAATATCCCCTGGGTAGCAACAGGGGTGGGGGGAATTTCCCTCGGTTCAGAACCATAGGATTCAGTACAAAAAGATTTTATATATGAAATAATTTACTTAGAAAAATTTCCAAGGTTATGTAAAACTGAGTTTGACGGATAGTTCTGAGGCTGTCTTAGGACATGGCAAAAACGGGCTTACCAAGTGAATGCTACCTGCTCACAGTCAGGAGTGGGGGGTAGGAAGGGAGTGTCACAGTCAGGAGTCGAGGAGGTAGGAAGACACTGACTTATCTCTTTGATGATTTGAGGCTAAGGAGCTCAGTGTCATAACTGCTGCATCCAAGACCACCCTGTCTCCGTCACAACCTTTGTCAACCTGATAGATCGCCCTCCCCTTGCCTTTAAGACCTGCACATTTAGGGACCGAACATGATACATCTTCATTTATGGTACAGTCACAAGCCAGCACACACAGTTGCAGCCTGATACAACAGTTCATCTTGTGGATCTACAAGCCAAGGACACATCCCATGGAGTGGAATATACCCCCCACTCAACAGAACTGAGTCACTACAAAAGAAAGATGATGCAAACTACGATGAATGATATAAAACTTCCCTAATGACGTATGTTTCATTCTGTTATTCATACTAAATGTTTAACAATTGATGTGTGTTTTATACTCAGCACCTGGTAATTCAGACTAACCACATTTTAAATGCTCAATAGACACAGGAGACTAGAGGAGACTAGTATCTAGCATGGCAGATGACACAAATATAAATAAGTCTTAGTTATGATTCCTACAATAAAACTTTCATCTGTTAAAAATACTAATATAGGGGCACCTGGGTGGCTCATTCGGTTAAGCGTCCGACTCTTGATCTCAGCTCAGGACTTGATCCCAAAGTTGTGAGTTCAAGCCCTGTGTTGGGCTCCATGATGGGTTGGGAGCCTACTCAAAAAAAATGTAATTAGGGGCACCTGAATCACTCAAGTCAGCTGAGCATCCAACTCTTGATTTCAGCTCAGGTCATGATCTCAGGCTCGTGATATCGAGCCCTGCATTGGACTCTGTGCTGAGCATGGACCCTGCTTGAGATTCTTCCTCTTCCTCTCTCTCTCTTTCTCCCCTAGTTGTGCTCACTCTCTTTCAAAATAAATAAACATGAAAAATGAAAAGAATAAATAGTAATATAATAAGGGTAGCAGTAATAACAAGAGCAGTAATAACAAGCACTGACATGGTGCTTATTATCTGTTGTGTTCTAACCACTTCACAGGCATGAATTCATTTACTGTTCACAAGTGTATCATGAAGATAACAGCATTACTGCCAGGTGAAGAGTGTAAGGCAAGGGAGAGTGTAGGACTAGTTCACGGCCACCGTGAGTCTGAGATCTCAGAACACACTAACCAAACCAGGAGGGCTGAAGAGCGAGGGAAGCTCAATCCACTAATTGCCTCATTTTCTCACAAAAAGAATCCATGAATAATATTTTATTCTGAGTTGTTGAGACATGTAGGATTAAAGTATGCTAATTAAAGAAATAAAAGCAACATTAAGATACTTCCAAAATGCTAGAGGGGATACATGTGGGGAAATATTGATATTAGAGTCTAATATGGAGAGAAAAAGGAACAGCAAGGAGACATACTGAGTCTAAATAATGACAGATATAAAAACAATGAATGGCTCCACCATAATAAGTTGAATTACATATTAATTAAGAAGACTTTTAGAGTTAGTCAATCACAATATACCGTACTACAAGACATGTCCTAAAACAAAGTAACTCAATTTGTTGTAAAATAAAAGTACGGGTAAAAATATGCCAGAAAATGTAAAAACAGAGACAAAACACAATCATAGCATCAGGCCTTGTGTTACTGTCTTCAGTTTAAAGAAAGAAAGCACTAGACCAGGGAATCATCCATTTATAGTGGCGATTTCAAATATTAACAAACAATATATACTATATTAAGGAGCTCCCAAATGTATAAAACTATGTTCTCCAAATTTCAATAACCTGGATTTTAGTTTCTGCTATATCTTCATAAAATATAAAATTTACATCATATGACTTTTAATTGAACTCTTTAAAATGAAATAAAGATGGTTTTGACAGAAAGTCTAAATCACTATCAAAAATATAGAACCAGAGGGACCTGGGTGGCTCAGCCAGTTAAGCTTCCAACTCAATTTCGACTCAGGTCATGATCCCATGGTTCAGGGGATAGAGCCCCACATGGGGCTCTGCACTGACAGCATGGAGCCTGCTAGGGATTCTCTCTTTCCCACACCCTCTCTGCCCCTGCCCTGCTTTCTCTCTCTCTCTCTCTCTCTCTCTCTCTCTCTCTCTCTCTCTCTCTCTCTCTCTCTCTCTCTCTCTCTCTCTCTCTCTCTCTCTCTCTCTCTCTCTCTCTCTCTCTCTCTCTCTCTCTCTCTCTCTCCCCCTCCCCTTCTCCCTCTCCCTCTCTCCCTTTGTCTCTCTCTCATTCTCTCTCTCTCTCTCTCAAAATAAATAAACATTTAAAAAACACAGAGCCAATTCTTACTTCTGTAAATAAAAGTTTACTACAAAAGATGTCAGTGAGGAGTAGCTGGAAGCAGTTACCAGCCCTGTGCGGAAGGAGCAAAGGAATGGAGTGACATTGAGACACACATCAGGCAGCTGTAAGGGAAGGACCAACAGATGGAGTTGTTGCATTTGAGGAAGGAATGTAGCCAACCCAAAGCAACTCAACAGAGAGGAAGCCAGATAAGTAAAGACCCCTATCTCCCAGGCCCCCGGTGTCCTGCCATTGCCCTGTGGGGGCGGTGGGGGGGATCCAAAAGAAAACCAGAGGACCAGGAAGTCTCACTATTTAGAACATGGTCACCTCTTGGGGCAGAAATCAGAGGGAGGAAGGGCGGGGAATGTCTGTCGGAGGCCAAATGCGGGATTCTCAGAACAACTCTTACCTGAGTTGCTCTTCGCTATTAGTACATGGAGATAGCCATTCAAGTAAGACAGATACAGTAACACCACTGCGTTGGGATTTTCTTCTATCATAAGGCAAATTTGAAGCTAACTGGAAAGAAAATCACATCCTCTCCATGTTATCCAGTGTTATTCATTCTCTTCCCATGAACCATTTCAATCATCTTATCACCTTTATAAGGATCCTACTTTCCAGAATATGTAACAAAAATCTTCCAGATATAGCAAGAGCCTCAAAATTACATAAATATATGACTTGTTGGAAGCATCATCATCAATACCATGTCCTTGACAAGTCACAAAGATATAAAGCCAAAGCTAAATATAGAGTAATCTGCGGGCACCTGGATGGCTCAGTCATTTAAGAGTCTGACTCTTGATTTCATCTCAGGTCATGACCTCACAGCTGGTGAGATGGAGCCCGGCACCAGGCTCTATGCTGACAGTGTGGAGCCTGCTCGGGATTCTCGCTCTCCCTCTCTCTGCCCCTCCCTCGTCTCTCTCTCTCTCAAAAGCAAATAAATAAACATATTTTAAAAATAGAGTAATCTGACTGACATAGTCCATAAGTATAGAATATAAATATTTCTACAGAGAGATACAGATAGGCAATTTACAAAGACTGGCCATAAGTTAGACTCGAAATAAATTCAAAATCCCAAAGAACAGAAAAAATACACACATATATACATAGTTACCCATAATGTTCAGAAACACATAACAAATGAAGAAACCAAATCTCTCAAGCAAATGGTAATGCAGAAGAAAATATTTTCTTTTAGATATTGAAAACCTCTTAGGCCACCAAGATGATCCAAAGTAGAATCACTGAATATTAGTTCACGATGGTACTGAAAGCTTTCTCTGTAAAATATTACGAAACCAAAAGTTTTGCTTAAAAAACAAAGAGGAGAACTATAAACATTTTTCTCACCCTAAAACAGAAAGAATAAAAACAGATAGTGTGTTTGACATAAAAATGCAAGAAAGAGAACTCAAAGAAAAGGCTAAGAAAACAGAACAATAAATTAATAAATATAAAAACATAAATTTATTTACAGGAAAGGAGGGAAAGAAGAAATGATAAGTGCATGAAATAATTGAAAAGAAAAAAATGAAGTTAACACATATAAAAGCATGCATTCTTGTCCTAGAAGATAGAAAAAGTAGAATTGATAAATACATAAAATAATTAGTTCTTTGAATAAAATATAAATAAAGCACTTTATAAATAAAAAAGGGGACTACATTAACATATAAACTTAAGGACGTGAAAAGTGGAACAGATTAAAAGGATTCTAAAAGAATATTTGCTCAAAAATATGCTAACAAATTGGAGAATGTGAATAGACCATTTTCTATAAATATGAAAGTGCTGTACTTCAAATTGACTCAACAAAAGATAGAATACTTGAATAGACCCAAAACCAAGGAAGAAATTGAGAAAGTTGTCAAAGATCTACTTCTCAATAAAGTTCCAGACAATTTCATGCATGAATTCATTCAAACCTTCGAGAAACAGATAATTCATGAGCTTTATAAATTGTCCTAAGGCATAAAGTTAGAATTAATGCTTCCTAATTCTTTTTACAAAACCGCTATAGCATAAAATACCTAAGCTGGACAGGGATAGCACTGAAAACAGAAACCTATGAACCAAACCCATGAATATTGATTTGAAAATCACAAAGTATCAGGAAATAGAATCCACATTACATTTCAAAAATAATACATTGAACTAAGTGGATTTTAGTTCAGATATTTGAGAATAATCCAATATTAGAAAAATGTCACTTTAATTCAGCAAAGAAATAGGCAGAAAAGAAAGTAATAAAATAATATGATTATATCAATAAGTGCCAGAACTTATCTGATAGAATTCAGCCAATTCTGTATTTATGAATATAAAAATATATGATAAAGTAGGTATAGCTGCTGAAGTTTTAATGTAATACAAATAAATAAAACTCTCAATTAGTAAATGAATGAATCATGATGATTTGTTTCCATACCAACGGCCTTCAATTTTGTCAGAAGAGAGTCACTCCTGGAAGGAAAATTAGAACCTGAAAAGGAAAGTGTGGACTCAGAATTTGTCAAACATAGGGGCAGCCAGATATTAACAAGGTGATCATGACCACTTATGTAATCTGCCCAAGTCGCAGTGTGTTTTTCAAAGTCACATGATGTCAAGAAATCACATATGGCAAGGTCACTTTGAGGATCATAAATAACATATGCAGAATACTCAGGACACAGTAGGTGTCCAATAACTTCTCTTCAGGGTCATAGTTGCTACCTATCGTATTAATAAATTCACAATTTACATTTGAATCTGAGCTTACACAGGAAATATTTTCTTTAAACCCCTCCACCTGCTCCACTACCTCTACTTAGGGAGAAAACATACCGGGTTATAATATTTTCCCGTTATAAAATAATTCTTGCTTATTTGGAAACATTGGAGAAAACTGAAAATACGTAGTACAGAATTAAACTTTCCCGTCATTCTCCTTCACAGGTGTCACTCCATGTTGACACATATGCTTCTATACTCGGGATCATATTTGGAATTGTACCCATAGCATAAACTTTTTTTTTCTTTTATAGTTTATCGTCAAGTTGGTTTCCATATAACACCCAGTGCTCATCCCAATAAGTGCCCTCCTCCATGCCTACCACCTCCCTTCCTCTCTCCCCCTCCCCCATCAGCCCTCAGTTTGTTCTCATATTCAAGAGTCTCTCATGGTTTTCCTCCCTCCCTCTTCCCAACTATTTTTCCCCTTCCCCTCCCCTATGGTCCTCTGTTAAGTTTCCCCTGTTCCACTTATGAGTGAAAACATGGCGTCTGTCCTTCTCTGCCTGACTTATTTTGCTTAGCATAAACTTTTAAAGCAGAACTTTAAAGTCTTTAAAGGAAAAGTACTTAATTTGAAAACGCCATTTCACATGGAGTTTTTTTTACAGAAACCCATCCATTTCCCCACATGAAAACTGTCAGTCTTTGACCAAAAGTCAAACACTACATCCTCGAATCTGTCAGTATTTATAAACCCGTGTCATTGGCCAATTGTGGAAATAGTTTGAGCCATTTTGGCTGTATCAGTGAAAGCTCTTCCCACCGTGTTTCACAAACAGATCAGTTGAAAGTGGACACCTCTTCCTGGTAGCTCAGTCATAACCATTTCAAGTGGGAAGCACATGAGTGTAATGGCCAGAACGGAATCCTGTCAGATGCCATGCGGGAAGGCTTCCTTATTTATCGATCTAACAAAAAGTGAAGTGGAAGTTGGGCCAAGTTGGATTAATTTCATCAACGTAGACAACTCAGCTGTGCATCTGAGTTCCTCGGTGGCAAATCACATAAATGAGTCACTGTGTCTCCTTGAACCTCATCTAGTGGAACTGTCTACACTAATGAGATTAACCACGTAACTGCCAGCATTCCACTTTCCACTGGGCTGTGCAAAGCCTCAATACACCAATAATACCTAAACGCTTTTGTCTGTTCAAACTTTCCATGTTGCCTATGGTTAAAGCTGGCTGCAATTAAACACAAGATTATTGTCTAAAAAGCCCATTATTGTCCTTGTTTAGCTGCCTAATTTCCTTCCATTATTATGTTCTTCGAGCTGTTGCAAGCCACTTTTTCCAAGCTAATTTGGGAAACACATTTTACAAAGAGCAGGTAATTTTAAAAGCATCATTCCAATGTTGGTCTTTCATTATTTCTCTAATAAACAACATAATTGGTAGGGGCTGAGGCCACCTACAGATCAATCGGTGGACAAACCTTGTATATTCAAGTTAGAAAACTTCTCCCTGAGCCAAATCACATTATCTTGTGGGAAAATGTTGAGAAAGATTAACGCTGTTAAGATTTTTTTCTCTCCGCTCCCCCGCACCCCTACTCCTGTAAAACATCATTTATCAGTCCATGTCCTGGAGAATCAGACATAATTGCAAGAGCTCTAAGAAATCAAGGGAAGAATCTGTCACATCCTATTTTCATCAACCTTGTTTTGAAAGCTTTCGATGTGTAACTTCTTTTATTAAATGATTTTATGCATATGTTCTCTACAAAAGAAGAATACGATGCGTGCATGCTGTCCGCTGTATCTAGGGGTGTCATTTGGAGAATCAACCTCAATTAAATCTAATTACACCCCCCTTCAACTAGAAAAGCATGAAAAGGGTCCATAAACTTTATTTTAATTGTAAGTCAATTACATTGTCAAAGCGCAGGAAAAAAAATATTAAATGGGTATGACAGAGACATCCTACGTGTGCCATGGACTCTCATACAAAAAGAGTTGCTAGTAGTCGATTAATTTTTTTAATTCACACTCAAATCATAATCCGAAATGTTGTCCCACTACTGAACTAATCCCTTTGTTTCCAATGGAGACACAATCTAGTGTTGAAAGATACCCTTGTGGGGTACAATGTGGGGCGAAGTATTCATGCAAACCAGTCATCCTAGGGAACAGACATGGATTTGCTCTCTTTTCTTTTTCTTTTAGAAAAAATAGGACTTTTATCTCTTTGTTGTGTGTCATCCTTACACAAGACTTACAAGACAAAGTAAAATCCATTTTGCTTTTATAGTCACTATCAAGTGTATGAAAAAATAATTAGTTGATAGCTAATTCCACCATACTCACAAAAAGAAGCCATTTCATAGTGGAATCATTGATATATACTTTTTATTTTTGATTTATAAAAATAAATGAAAATGATACATCTGATAAGTTAATATCCAAAATATATAAATAACTTATACAACTCAATACCAAAAATATAAATAATCCAATTTAAAACTGGGCAGAGGACCTAAGTAGACATTTTTCTGAAGATACTCAATATCACTAATCAAGGAAATGCAAATTAAAACCACAGTGAGGTACACCCATCAGGATGGCTAAAATACAAATCATAAGAAACAACAAGTGTTGATGAGGATGTGGAGGAAAAGAACCTTTTGTACACTGTTGGTGGAAATTTAAACTGGTGCAGCCGCTGTGGAAAACACCATGGAGATTCATCACAACAATAAAAAATAGAATTACTGCGGGATCTAGGAATTCCACTACTGGGTATTTATCCAAAGAAAATGAAAACACTAATTTGAGAAGATAGGCACCCCTGTGTTTATTGCACGTTATTTACACTTGCCAACATAGGGAAACAACCTAAGTGTTATCTATAAATGAATGGATAAAGAAGATTGCTATATATATAATGGAATATTACTCAGTCATAAAAAAGAATGAGAGCTTGCCATTTGCAACAACATAGATGGACCTAGAAGAGTATAATGCTAAGTGAAATAAGTCAGAGAAAGAAAATACCTTGTGATTTCATTCATATGCAGAATTTAAGAAACAAAATAAACAAAGAAAAGAGACAAAAAAACAGACTCTTAAATAGAGAGAACAAACTGTTGGTTGCCAGAGGGGACGTGTGTGGGAAGATGGGCAAAATAAAGAGGACTAAGACTACATTCATTGTTCAAGAGCACCATTTTGTAAGAGATTACATGAAACAGCCTTTTAGAAATAGTCCTCAGGTGTTTTGTGGGACTACTGAAGAGGGCTTTTGGGGGGGTGCCTTTTCCATGTTTCCAACGGGCACTCATCAACATGCTTCTGGGCCCCTCTACCTCCATCACCCTGCCTGCTGAGTACTGGGGACTATGTCCACCTTAGAAATGAATCCCATGGCACCCTCCTCTTTCACAAGCATTCCGATGGCTGAGCTTGGCCATTCACTCAAGACAAAGCTGCCAGGAGTCGATGAAAAAGAACATGTATCTAAGCTTTCGTCATCCATCTTT
>PJEM01013465.1:0-40705 GCA_004023845.1 Helogale parvula | reverse complement strand
CTCGCATGCAGCAGGCGCTCAGTAATTTTCCTTTGGGCAGCTTCTTTCTTTCCAGTCTATTTCCCAAAGCAAATTCTAAATAATTATAATAACGGATGCAATTTCTTATGCTGTGTTTCTTCCCTGAACCTAGGTTTCCATGGTGCTACTCAGTCCTCACGGTCATCAGTTTTTATAATGTTTCTTTATTTTTGAGAGAGAGATGGAGACAGAGCATGAGCAGGGGAGGGTCAGAGAGAGAGCGAGACACAGAATCTGAATTAGGCCCCAGGCTCCGAGCTAGTGGTCAGCACAGAGCCCGACATGGAGCTTGAACTCAGTAATGGTGAGATCATGACCTGAGCCGAAGTCGGTGGCTCAACTGACTTAGCTACCCAGAGGCCACCTCATGGTCACGGTCATTATTTTTAATGACTACATGAATGTTTGTGAAGTGGAGAAACATAATTTAACTTTCCCCCTATTTGGGAGCACTTAAGTTGTTTTCAGGTTCTCAATTTTATTTTATTTTTTTTACTGCTTTTATTTATTTGAGAGAGAGAGAGAGAGAGAGAGAGAGAGAGAGACAGCATGAACAGCGGAGGGTCCGAGGGAGAGGGAGACACAGAATCAGAAGACAGGCTCCAGGCTCTGAGCTGGCTGTCAGCACAGAGCCCTACGTGGGCCTCAAACCCACGAACCGTGAGATCATGACCTGAGCCAAAGTCGGACGCTTAACTGACTGAGCCACCCAGGTGCCCCAGGTTCTCAATTTTATGATGAACATTTGTGTGTGTGTGTGTATGTGTGTGTGTGTGTGTGTGTGTGTGTGTGTTGATTAGCCATGTTTTCGTAAGATACTGATAGATTCTTTACACTGATTCTTTTTTAGTTCCTTTTGTTGTTTTTTTTTAAATTAGACACATTAAGAACATTTTTAGCTTTTTAATCTTTTATTTAAGTAATCTTTACATCCAGGGCCTGAACTCACGACCCCGAGATTGAGATCAAGAGTCACATGGTCTCCAACTGTGTAGCCAAGCATCCCAGGAACATTTTAAAATAATCAGAATAAAAACTGTCTATAAACAGTGCCTGGGTGACGCATTCAGTTAAGCTTTGACTGTAGCTCAGGTCAACATCTCGCGGGCCATGTGTTCGAGCCCCGCATCAGGTTCTGTGCTGACAGCTCAGAGCCTGGAGCCTGCTTCAGATTTCCTGTCTCCCCTCAGTCTCTTCCCCTCTCCCACTCATGCTCTGTTTCTCTCAAAAATAAATAAAATCATTTAAAAAATTTAAAATAAATACATAAATAAATAAAATAAAATAACCAGAATGAAATCACTCACTTGGTTCCTGTGGGGTTTTCAGTTGGGGCCAGGGGCTGAACCCTTCCTCTGTGCAATTTGTTTTGGGGCCCGTGGCAGCCACGTGCTCAGCCCTAGAAGGCATCCATTGGATGAGGAAGGCAAAGGAGATCTTCTGTCACGGGTTCCGCACTGTGTTTTTAGCTTCCCCACATGGAAATCATTGGCCTGAAATGAAGGCAAGAGATTCTGGATGAAATGATCTTACTCTCATTCCCATGTTTGGGAGAAACTTGAATTTTCCAGACCGCACAGAACAGACTCCTGGTTGACTTAGAAGACCTCTCACTGAATGCTTCTGAAGTGGAAGAACAAGAGGCTAGAATATCACTTCTTTAGACTCCGCTCTTTCTTGCTTTGCCCTTTTGAGTTCTTTTCCCTCCAGCCCCACAGCTACTGCCTTGGCCTCAGGGCTGGGCTAGGATGAGGCCAGTGAAGTGCTTGCATCTGCTAGAAAATTTAAAGCGAGGCCCAAACTCTCACATTTTTTTGAAGATTTCTTTTTAAGTAATCTCTACCCCCAATGTGGGGCTCGAACCTACAACCCAAAGATGCAGAGTTGCACACTCCATTGACTGAGCCAGCCAGGCGCCCCAAACCCTCACATTTTAATGCAATATTTTAAATATCTAAACTAATGCAAAACAATCTATAATAAACAAAATATCAATAAATTTAAAGACCGAATCTGACAGTGCTGTTGCAAGCCAAGTGGGAGCCTCAGGCAAAAGACAGAAAAAAAATGTGTGTCCCTTATTTACATGGTTTTATGTGTTTTTAAACATGTTTTCCCCCAAAAGTAGATTCTGAAAATATCACTGATGTGTTTGTTTTAAATCTAAAAAATTAAATTTAATTCTGGGATGCCTGGCTGGCTTATTCAGTAGAGCACGTGACCCTTGATCTCAGGGTTGCAAGTTCGAGCCCCAGGTTGGGCATAGAGATTACGTTAAAAAATAAATAATAGATCAAGAGATCAATAAATAAATAACATCCAAAAAAGTAAAATTATAATTAGTCCTGTTTAGAGTACAAAGAAAATATTGAAGCCTAACATATTGTTGCGAGTTTGGATATACCTCCTTCTAAATTTTTCAGTGTTTTTTTTCCAACTATTTTAGTTTCCATTTGGTGAGCTCATTTGTCTGTTTCCCTTGTCTTGACAAGGTCATTCCAGCAAAGCAGGACTGGGCTGGATTGTGGGGCTGATAGAAATATGCATAAGGCGCTGTGCAGGAGTTTGCAGCCCACCAGAGAGCTGAGATATTGCACTGGGGGGGGGGAGGAGGGAGAGGCTGCAAGAGGCTCTTCAGCTGGAAGAAGACTTCTGGAAGAATGGCAGTTTCGTTGGAAGCCAGATGTACCAGAGCCCGCAGGGCTACTGGCAGCAACACCGAGTGGGTACAGAGGGAGCTGGAAGGAGAGGAGAAGGGAAGGTAGGTGAGCCCCGAAATAGAGAGTCTGACAAAGTAGTTGAGGATGGACTTTCGAGCCAGAGAGCTCTGGGTTCAATTCTTTGCTCTACCACTTCCTCCGTGAGCAGTTATTTTTCAAATGTTTATTTATTTATTTTTTAGAGAGGGAGAGAGGGAGAGAGAGAGAGAGAGAGAGAGAGAGAGAGAAAGCACGATTCGGGGAAGGGTAGAGAAAGAAGAGAGAGAGAGAGAATCCCAAGCAAGCTCTGTGCTGTAAGCGTGGAGCCTGACGCGGGGCTCCAACCCACGAACCCTGAGATCATGACCTGAGTCAAGATCAAGAGTCAGCCGCTTAACCGACACCCACCCAGGCACCCCCTCCCTGAGCACTTACTTTTCCTCATTTTGCAAACCCATCAAAGGGGAGTGTGCTGGATATTCGCTGCAAGCCCCTTCAGATCTGTTCTCTCCCCTTCTCTCTTCTGCTCCGTTCCCCGGAGGCAGATATTAATGGACTGGTCAGTGGGCTCCTATGGCCCTGGCTTCTGGTTGGACTGGGCCCATTGGGGGCACTAGCGGGAGGCTAGAAAACAGGAACGTCGGGGCGTTGTATTTCCTCACCTGGTTTCCTCCTTGCTTCCTCGCTGCAGGCTCACCACATGCCTCTCCCCACGGCCAGCCACAGCTTCCTTTAGGCACAGCTGACTTGTTCCCCCCGCCTGGGGTGGTGAGGACACTCGACTAAGGCTGGCACCAGGGTGCTTCTTCGCCCTTTGTTTGTTTCCCTAGCTCTGCTCATACTTTTGTGAACAGCCCCTTCATTAAATTCTCCGCATTTACCTGTTTGAAGGTGCTGTCTCTTTTCTGCCCGCACTTGGCACATAGTACGTGCTCATTAAACATTCACTCGCACACTACACTGCCTAGATGAAAGCTTTGATGGTGTGATGGCTGCTGCCGGACGTCTCCATCCTTTGCAAAGGTTTGCCTCGGGGCCCTGCGTTAGCCTCTGTGTCAGCAAAACAGAACAAAGGATTCTCAATTTGAAGTCAGCTGCTGTGCCAGGGTAAATGTCAGGATTGGCTTCCCCGACAGCGTGGCTCTCTGATGCCAGCCAGATAATTCTTCTGGGCAATTTCTCCTGCCATTGTTCCCTTGGACTCAGTCCATCATGTTGTCACCTGGTTCAGAGGCTTCAGTGAGCAGTGTATCAACATTCATTACAAGTGGCTGTGTTTCTGTTTCCGTTTTTGTTTCTGTCTTTGGATTAGTGCAGGTCAACCCCTCACAGAACTCAGTCTATAAAATAAAGACCTTGGCCGAGCCCCCCTCTTTCTCCTTCGCATTCACTGAATGTCTGATTGTGGCCACGCTGGGATGTCAAGTGCGGCACCGTGGGGCGCTTCATCAGGGACCTCTCTGGATGGACTTTATGCTGCATTGATCAGTCAGAGAGAGAATTTTTATTTCTGAGAACAGTGTTGTACGAAGCCATAATACATGGCCTTGGCAGAGATATTACATTGGCCTCCCCTTTCCCCCCTAAAGCTGCCAGAAATCCCAGTTCTGTTCCCGCCTTCATTGTTGGTGTCATCACTGAAGACCGTTCTGAGAATGGCCCCTCTGATTTATCCTGTAAGTTTACAAAGCTACAAACACGGCTCCGAGATGATGTACATCAATTGCTCTGGGTGATTTTATAGCTGCATATGAGGCGTTGTGTTGATCACCTACTACACACTGATTCTGAGAGGCCCGTTGTTTATTATCGGCGAGTCTGTTTCACTCGCTTCTTGTTAAAGCAGAGCACAGCACCCTTGGTGTAGTAGGAAAAGTGGGAAGAAAAGGAAGGTACAGGTGATCTAAACCACAAACAAGGGGAACAGTATGCAAATTTGACACGAACTAAAGTATATTGCTCTGAAATTCTCCAAAATGCTTAGGGAACCTGGCAAGTCCTGCTCCTGGAGAAACCACACAACGTTGCCACACCAACTTGCACAATCGGTCCAGAGTTGCAGGTGGGGCTGTCACTACTGTGGAACTAGGGGATGGGAGAGCTGCAAGCCCGGTCGGGGAACTGCATTTCCTCTCTTTCCCTGCTTCTGACTAGGGCGCAAAGGTGGGAAAAGGAGTAGCAACGCGGTTGAGCAAGTGCTGCGTGACTTCCGTGCAGGCAAGGCCGTATGACTGGCCAAGGGGTCTGGAGACAGGCCAGACGTGTTGCAGCAGTGTGAGGAGGGACCCTGCCCGCCAGCGAGGGGGTCTGGGTAGGCGGCCTTGGCATCATCGCTGCGCTCTTGCCGCAGCATCTGGCCCGCCAGGTCTCTCCAGTGGGCTGGCTCTGCGGTAGGGCCTCCATTTCCCTCTCCATTTGTCTCCAGAGACAAAGCCAAGGCCCTGTTTGTGGAACCACTGCAATTTCTACTCAGGTTCATTTGAAAAAAACTGGTATCTGCATACGATTGGAAGGACAGACATATGAAAAGTCAACAGTATCCCCTCATTCTAGCAGGAGTCCTGTTCAAATAGAACGCACATGGCTCGAAGGTGTCCAGTAATCTACGGGGTCATTGACATTCCGCTTGAGGCCCGCGCTGTGTCAGTATTGCGTTTCCAGGCAAGTTCCTCTGTTTGCTGTGTCACTGTGTCATTCCTTCCACTGTTTCCTTTCTGGAGTTGATGGACTTGGATTTCTATCTGTGCCTCACTACTATACAGGTTTGGAACCACAGCATTATCTTTTTTTTTTTTTTAACCCCTTTCATTTATTTTCATTGGGAGTTTAAACAGCTCTACTAAGAGAGAAAAAATAAAAAGACTCAGAACCTAATGCACATTCAATTCTATTTGTGTTACTCCAAGCTCACTTATGATCTTGGCACAGACTGGGTTCCTGCGGCGCCGTAATCAGTGGGTACACACTGTTTCACTTCGTGTTATTGTGCATATACATCTCCGTACATCAAGAGAGTCCACAGGCTTGTCATCTTTAATGGCCATAGACAATTCCACCACGGAACCTCAGCACTTTAGAAGGCATCGGATTTGCATCTTTTTTTATTTGTGGGTGGCAGTTCAGAACTTGCTAGCTGTAAAGAGACCTCTGCTTAACTCTGGCCACAAATCAATAACAAGACATAATATGAATTAAGTCACACTGCAAATAAAGCTCAGCAAGCTGGATTTAATTAGTATATACTGTTGCAGGGGAGCCCAGTCTCTCGTGGGTTAGGCACTGATGTTTCCAGGTTGTGGTTATTATTTACTCAGCCCAGTATAGAAGATGTGATTTGAAACAAACTTGAGATGTTTTGAACTGTGGTTCTATATGAACTTGACGTTCATTTATGTTTGAGACGCCCACATTCTGCTGGGTGCCTCTGCTTCGATCCTTTTCATTTATACCACAGGGAACTGGATCTACATTGTATTCCTCTCCAAGCATTCATGTCTTTCTAATTTCCTGGCTCTTGTGGTCTGACCAGGCTTCACTGACCTCCAGTGCCGTTGAGATGGACGTGGTACGTGCTGGCAAACTACCACAACGTTTTATTTATTCATGTTGCCGCTGGTTAGTCTGAAGCTGGTCAGGCATATTCTGCTATTGGCATCATGGTACTCTTTACTTTAAAAGGGAGCACTTTTCATTTTTGGAATCCATTTGTTTTGTGTTCCTTGCCAGTTGGAATGCGTACTGGATTCATTTCCCTCCCAGTGAGGTGAAAGTAGATAGTCTCTTGCTGAGGGTAAACCAGTCCCCTGGATACGATCATTTAAGGTTATTCAGCACCTTTTGACTTATCTACCTGTTTCAGCCAAATTCAACCTTGAGATAGCACACTTCCTTTCTGTGACTGATTGTAGTGCGGCACTAACATCTCTACCATCTTGAAATAGCCGGAGGAGGGGTGGGTGGATGAGATAGGCCATCGATGGGTTTGTTCAAAAGAAACTGCTCAGTGGCCAGGGACTACATGATGTCCACAGTGATTGAGCACTTGTGTGTGCCAGGCATTGCACTAGACTTAGAGGCTACACAGATAAATAGGACAGTTTCTTTGTTGTTGTTCTTTTTTAAAGGAATTCATTGTTTTTTAAAAAGTCTTCAGTTTATTTATTTATTTTCAGAGAGAGAGAGAGAGAGACAGAGAGAGAGAGAACATGCAGAGTAGGTGCAGAAAGAGAGAGAGGGAGAGAGAGACAGAGAGAGAGAGAGAGAACCCCAAGCAGTTTCTGTCAGTGCAGAGTCCAAGGAGAGGCTTGAATCCATGACCCGTGATATCATGACTTGAGCCAAAATCAAGAGTCGTATGTTCAACTGATTGAGCCACCCCCTGTGAGGCAGTTTCTATTCTGGAAGTCCTCACATGTAAATCCCTACTACTGCTACTAGTGATTACAATTGTATTATAATTATTGCTTTTATTGGATTATAGTGTGATAAATGCTAAACCAAGGCATATACACCTACTATAGGATGACAGGTAAAGTAACTAATCTTGAGGTGGTAGGTGGTAAGGGAGGATGGCACAGTTTTGGTGTTGAAGATTGTATCACAGTTCCCTACATAAAGAATAGTAAGGATTCATTGGGTTACTGAGGCAAGATAATTTTTCATTTTCATGCAACCAGAGAAGAAAATTGTTGTTACACAAAGAAAATACATTCACATTTTTCCTAACTTCATTTGTACTCATGTTTATTTACTCTTTCACTCATTCAATATATTTAAACTTTTTTCTAGTTTTATTGAGATATAATTGACTATAACATGGTATTATTTAAGGTGTATAAGACAATAATTTGATATATGTACATATGCATATGTTTGATACTCTGGATACATTACAAAATGGTTACCACAATAAGTTTAGTTACCACCCATCACCTGATGCAGTTATTAGTTTTCACCCTTATGATAAGAACTTTTAAGATCTACTCTCTTAGCAACTTTCAAATATATAATATGGTTTTGTTAACTACAGTCCTCATGCTGTATGTTACATCTCTAGAACTTATTTATTTTACAGTTGGAAGTTTGTACCTATTGACTACCTACATCCAATTCCTCCACTCCCCACCCCCGCCTCTGAGAAGCAATCTGATCGTTGTTTTTATAAGGTTTTTTTTGGATTCCGCACTTAAGTGATATTATACAGTATTTTTCTTTCTCTGACTTATTTCACTGAGCGTAATGTCTTGAAGTCTATGTTGTCACAAATGGCAGGATTTCCTTCATTTTCATGGCTGAGTGGTATTCCATTGTGTGTGTGTGTGCGCGCGCGTGCGCGTGTGTGCGCGTGTGCATACATGCACACTACATTTTCTCTATCCATTTATCCAGTGATGGGCTCTTAGGTTGTTTGCACATCTTGGCTATTAGGAACGGTATTGCAATGCCTGTGGGACACTCATTCAATATTTACTGAGTATATAGTATATGCTATGCACTATTCTAGGTACTGAGAATACAGATCTAACAAACCAGACAAAAATTCCTGCCCTCTTAAGTCTTGCTTTCTATTAGGTAAGGAGACAGACAATGCAGAAATGAGCAAAAAAATTATATATATATATATATATATATATATATATATATATGAAGAAGAACATATATAATAATACTTGTTATTAAGTATTAAGTTCTCTGGAGAAAGTGTAGGAAAGGATATAAGCGTGGCGCACTCATGCCCGAATAAGGCGGTGAGGTAAAGCCGTGGTGAGAAGGTAACATTTGAGGTAAGGGGCAAGTCAGGAGGCTATGAGGGAAGAATATTCCTGGGAAGCCACTCAGTGTGGCTGAAGCACACCAGGAAGGGTGGTAGCAGGAAATGAGATCAGAGACATGACAGGAGGTCAGGCTGTGTGGAACCTTGTAAAATCTGGTAACGTATCTGGCTTTTACGTGGAGATAAGAAGCCATTGGAAGCAATAAAATCATGGATGCTGGTTGTGAGTTTGGCTCTCAGATTTTTAGGAAACTACCGCAATGAAACAAGCATTAATATTTTCCAATGTAAACAATAAAGTGCATTTTCTTTTTTTTTTCAATGAGTTAGAAACTTACTATAAAAACTCTTCATGAAGTTAAAGAATAAAGTCATTTTCATTACAGTTATGATTTTAGAATATTTCAGGCTGTAACTCAGTGTTTGCCTTGATTATGCCTCCTGATTCTAATGCTCTGTCTGCCCCCTTCACCCCACATTTAGAAAATACCAAGATTATAGATGGGCCGATAGAGTCGGAGATGTGTCATGGAAACATTGCCCCCAAGGAAGGACACAGAGGACACAAGTGGAATGACTTCAGAGGGAGTGAGTGCTTGGGGGTTTTGATCAAGAAAATGCTTCGAGAAGAATCCTTGAAGCTCCTTCTAAGGGTCCGGAAAATGATGAGACTTTGAAATACATAGGTCAATGAGTTGGACAGTGACAAGATTCTATCCTTGAACACTGTTACTGCTCAACGGCCTTTTTTAAACAAACAAACAAATAAACAAAATAAAATGCAGTTCAGACATTCTCATTTGACTCTCTAAAGACACCAGAGAATTTCCAGAATGGGCAGCTCCCTTCTGGGTATTTCTCCAAGCGGCCACTGAGTGGCAGTCCAGGGAAAATTATAAAGTACAACCTGCTGAGTACATATTTATTAAATAGAAATGAACATGAGGCTGAGGGTAGAAATATTTTCTGCCCTTGGACTCTTCAGCTCTCCGAGTCCTCCCATAGACCCACTAGAGACAAAGTCAGGGTCATTTATTGGTGGCACGCCATTAGTGAAGGCCACACATCTTTCATGGCCTCTCTGGTGACAGTGTGAGGGTATTGTAAGCAGGTATGTGTTTACGTATATATGTGTAGGTCATGAACATTAGTCTGCCAGGGTTGTTCAAATGGCACCTAGAGAGTTCTTCATTTAGCTGCAGAATGTGCCCTTTAAATAGAACTAAACCCATTTGGGAATGCAGCCCTATTCAGCAATTTGCTAGGGTGATGGTGGGAGAGAGGGGAAAGAAATAGTGCTGCCAACATTAATAGCTGAGATGAAAATAACAGGGGCTGGGAGATGGCGAGGAAGTGGCCAAAATGGACGCTATTGAAATGTACTGTTGCCTACTTCTAGAAGTCAAAGGTATTTCTTATTCCATTAGCTGGCCCCTGGTAGTCGGTTAAAATTGCCACGTCTTAGTGCTTTATTTCTGAATGTCACTTCAATGCAAACATTACCAGAGGTTCAATCTTTGGCTCTTTGCATTTCTTCTATAATCTTTCTCTGGGAGCACTTGCTCACTATTATAAGGAGGACTCATTTCCAGCCCTAGTCCACCACTAGAAGACATCTCAACCAAATGCCCCACAGGCACCTCAGCTAACTACTACCTCTGTTATAGGCAGATTTGCATCCTCCCCAAATCCGTATGTTGACGTCCTAACTCCCAGTACCCCCAAAATGTGACTGGATTTGGAGATAGGGTCTGTACAGAGGTCATTAGGTAAACTGGCCCTAATCCAATATGGCTGGTGTCCTTATAGGAACAGGAGATTAGGACATGCACAGAGGAAAGACCATGTGAAGGCACAGAGAGAAGGTAGACATTGACAGGCCAAGAAGAGAGGTCTCAGAAGAAACCAACTCTGATGATACCTCAACCTCAGAGGTCCACTTTCCAGAACTGTGAGGAAATTAGTTTCTGTTGTTTAGGTCCCCCCATTCTATGGTACTTTATTATGCCCCTACCCCCAGCAAACAAATATAGGCCTCAAACACAACTAAATTTCCCTATTTCTTAGTTGATGACACTGCTATTTTTACTTGACCCAGGCAGAGTCATCTTGGTAACCTCCCTCTTTTTTTTCCTCTCCTTCTAAATCCCTTGCTACACCCATATAATGGAACCCAAATCTATATTTATTCAGTCATTGAAATATCTCCTGAATCCATATTCTCTGTTCAGATCTCACTTCCATTGTCTTAATTCAACCCATATTATCTTCCATCTGAATTGTGCAGTGGCCTCTTAACATATACTTTGGCCTCTCACCTCTCCCCTCCTCCATAGACCCTTCACTCCATCATCATTTGGCACGTTAGATGGGAGAAACAATAGCATGATTGTCTACTGATGGCAATAATGCAGCGGAGAAGGAGAGATGATGAGTCAGATAGTAGAATTTCTGGCGTACTGACCTGGCATGGGTGAAATGGGAAGGGATCTAGTATACAACTATGCTAGCACGGAGGAGCAGTCTTCCATAGGAACAAAGACAGCTCATCTACAGTAACAGAAAAGAAAGTAGGGACCATGGTAAAACAAAAGACAATGTTGGAGATTTGGTGGTGGTACTGTAGAAGTTCTCTTCTGACTGTTGTTATTTTGTCAATGGAAGGGGAAGGAAGATCATCAATCAATCACCTGGCAGTGAAAACAGTAAGGAAAACAGCAGGCTTGAAAAGAACAGAGAAGTTATGAAATCATCATTGAGGTATGTGGGGGAGAACTGCCCTGGGGAAAGAGCATGATGCTAGGCAGCACTGGAGTTTTGTGGCCTTGGCGGTAAAGTGGAAGCCGTCAGCAGAAGTTGGTGCTTTCCACCAGCTATAGTGGGCCGCGGGTCCAGCGCTGTTGGAAAGTTAGATTTGACCAGGTTAGGGTTTTGCCAGATGAGAATAACAGAGGCAAATGGAGGCAATAAAGTTGAAGATGTATTGAAAAGGATGACTGTAATGATGGACTGCAGAATTGAAGGCCAGGAAGGAAGTAAAGATTTGAGGAGCTGAGGATCAGTGAGAAGATGGCAAGATCATCGACTTTAGCGCACTGTGTGGTTGATGGAGTTAGGGTTCTAAGACAAAGGAGCTGGCTGGTTAGGAGATGGTTCCCAGAGTGGGAGGCTTGAAAATGAGTTTGGGGTGGGGGCAATAGTGGCAGTGGGATTCTGAGGTGAGAGGCCAAGTCAGCATGGAGACAAGATCATTGATGGGGAGGAGTTCAAGGAGCAAGAGGCAAGAGTGTAAGAAGGATCATCTCTGTGTATATTAAAACCACTAAGAATGATGAGTAGCATAAGGTTTTAGAGAGGCTGTGATCCCAGAGCTAAAACTGAAATCAGGAACTTGTAGTTTGGGTCCTTTGGAAAAGATGAGACTCAACCAATACCAGGCAAAACAGTCTATAATTTCTGACAAGGTTTCAATATCTGTCACACCCTCATCCTCACACCAACTCTTGACTAAAGTTAAGACCTATTGGCTTTACTGCTCTGATACACCAAGCTTTGGCCAACATGTCTCTAATTCCGGAAGCAGCTACCTTCACCAGAGCAGGTCTTTTTTCCTTCTAAAATTTCCCAAAGCATCAATCTAACTTTCTAAGTTCATTTAAATGTTTTCAAATATAATGTGCTTTGGGCCTTCACAGACTTAACATCCAAGATCTCTATGTTTAAGGGAAATCCAGGATGTCCACACCATATAAAATAAAGACCTTGAAAAGAAAGACAACTGCTAGCACTGGTAATGAAAGTGAGCAGGAATGAAGGGAATCTAAGAAGGCGATGATTCTTTTGCAGGACACAGTTGGTGAGGAGAATCACACATCACAGTGATATTTTCGAATTTCAAGGACCTCTTGACCTGCTGTACAGAAGAAAGACAAGTCTGCATATTCTTTCTCAAACATTTTCACTTTGGAATAGTCAAAACATGCCCTCATAGCTATACCCCCCTTAACACTCCCTACACACTTGTATGCTTTCCAAAGAAAGTAAAATAACAAAGATTTGCCTCATATAACAAACCTTAAAACCACAATCTGGTGGCGCTTTCCCTACCTGCAGCAGTAGGTTTTCCTCTTAAGGAGATTAGGATAAAACTAGCGATCTTGGTGTCTTGTCAGGCTTGTTAAAATAGGATTCTACCTGTAAAGGCAAATCTCACAAAGGCCAGAGAAAGATTTAGGTCAAATGGATGAGGAATTATCAGCTGTGCACGTTTTCAGCTCCTAACACCTTCTATGAAACCCCAGGCTGCTTGCCCCAGGTAAGTACTCTATTATTGAAGTGAGTTGGAGAGGACTCCTCTGGGAGTAATTTTAATTGGAAGTGTCATTTATCCTAAACTTCTATCCTAAAAGACATGATCCTGGGCACAAAGCCAAGAACCCATATATTTAGAATATTTTTAAAACCTTTGAACAAGGAAGCATGCTTCAGTGCAAGTTTAATGTTCAGGGTTCTCTGGAGACAACATTTTAAAAAGGAGAGCAAATAATAGACACTTAAGTTGATTTTAACGATAACTCTGTGGAAGTCCCAAAGGTCCTTTCCAGCCCTAAGATCCTGTGATTCTAAGTCTCATGAAATAATTTTAAAGGACTCACTGAAGGGACAACTACAAATGACCCACCTTGGGGGTATTTTTAATGATCACTTGATCGGCATTGCACGAAGTGCAAGACCACATCTTGAGCTACTTTGGGATCCACCACAGGGTCTATCAGGAACCTAGACCAATAGAACTGTATCCATGAAATCATCTTGTTGACAGATTAATTAAGAATAATGAAGTCGGAGAGGATATTGCATTATTTTTTGTGAGAGGTCATAATGATGAATTATGGAGTCATAGAGCTTGATGACACCATTGGGATCATGTAATTCAGCGTTTTCAATTTTTACAACCATGGAAACTTTTCTTGAAACAGAGTTTATTAGGTTGTTTGCAGTAGGGATGGGGATCCTGGAGACCTAGGCTTCTACAAAACACAATTAAAAAATACTGACCTAGTCCAACACCCTCATTCAAGAGATTAGGTCACCAAGGCTATGGAGGGAAAGATAGTGAACGAGCATAGAAAATCAGTGCTGTAGTCCTTGACTCTCCTTTGACTCATGGTCTGTCTTGGGTTATGTCATAAATGTTTTGGTTCTTTTTTAAAAAATTATTTCCTTTTTTAAAAGCTTTGATTGATTTTTTTGAGAGAGAGAGTGTGTGTGTGCATGAGCAGGGAGAGGCAGAGAGAGAGAGAGAGGGGGACAGAAGATGTGAAGCAGGCTCCATGCTGACAGCAGAGAGCTCCATGTCCGGCTGGAATGCTCAACCCATGAGATCATGACCTGAGCAGAAGTTGGACACTTAGTTGACTGAATGACCCAGGTGCCACAATACTTTGGTTCTTAATAATCAGGTCCTATCCCTGTGATTATTTGATCATTATACCCTTAACTGAACTGAAATATTTCCATTCAACTCAATTCAACTCAACTTTGTTTCATTGGCAAAGAGAAAAAATAAATCTGAATTTCATGGAATATTTAGCCTGGAATTTAAATTTATTTTTGTAGTTTAAGGAGGCTCCATGCCCAATATGGGACTCAAACTCACAACCCTGAGTTGCATGCTCTCCTGCCTGAGCCCTGGAATTCACATTTAAAAAAAAGGTTTATTTATTTTTGAGAGAGAGAGAGAGAGTACAAGCAGAGGAGGGGCGGGGGGGGGGGACAGAGGATCTCAAGTGGGGTCTGCACTGATATCAGTGAGCCCAATGCAGGGCTCAAACTTAAACCATGAGATCATGACCTGAGCTGACGTCTGATGCTCAACTGACCGAGCCATGCAGGTGCCTTTGGAATTCAGACTTTTAAGACCCTCTCCAAACCATGTGAAATCTAAATCCAATTCTAAAGAATTTTGTCAGAAAGTAGTATTAATAGGTTCACCATTCCTTTCCCTGAAGTTCATAATTACTAATATTAAAGGAAGAGAGGTTTCAATGTGCACATCATTAACGGCAATTAGGTCAAAAAAGACTGAGTTTTGTGAGGACAAGGATATCTCCTATTAGATCACTACCATATTCCCAGCATTTAGTATAATGCCTGACAGATAGTGTGATGGTTAATTTTATGTGTCAACTTGACCAGGCTAAGGGGTTCCCACATAGCTGGTAAAATGATATTTCTGGATGTGTCTGTGAGGGTATCTCTGGGAGAGATCAGTACTTAAATCAGTAGACTAAGTATAAAGATCACCCTCACCAATGTAGGTGGGCATCATTGAATCCATTGAGGGTTTGAATAGAATAAAAAGGCTGAGGAAGGGTGAATTCACTGTCTTTATTTGTGCAGAAACATCCATCTTCTCCTGCCCTAAGGCATCAACACTCCTGGTTCTCAGGCTTTTGGACTCAGGCTGGGACTTAGACCATTGGTCCCCCAATTCTCAAGCTTTTGGACTTGGACTAAATTACACCAATGGCTTTCCTTGTTCTCCAACATGCAGATCAGGAGATTTCTCGGCCTCTATAACTACATGAATCACTTCCTGTCGGGAGCAGCTAAGATCTCAGCTGCTGCTCCGCGCCACCATTTTGCTAGCCAGACTTTGTCTCTCCCTGAAGGGAGTTGCAAATGTCAGAGAAGCCAGAGACCAAAGATCAACCGCCTGCAGGCAGGGTAGTATTCGGCCCCTCAGGCGCTGTGCTAAAACAATTTAGTCTGGTTCCTCTTTCACTCCAGTCTTAATCTCTTAACCTTGTTTCCTAGTAACCGACCTATGTCAGCTACTTTACCTACGTCAGCTACGTGGTTTGCTCCGCCCTGAAAGCCTTTATTAGACAGTTCTCTCAATAAACGCTCTCTCTCTCTCTTGCCTGATCACAGAACCGTGAGTAGTGTCTTTATTTCCTGTGCGTCTCCGAGGCCCCTTGTCTCTCTCCCTCCCACAGGAGAAGAACCTGTGTCGATCCTCCACCCCTTGGGCCGGAGCGGCCGGGGTGGGACACGACAACTTCCTATAATAAATATCTATCTATCGATATATCTATCTTCTATTGGTTTCTGTTTCTCTGAAGAACCCTGAATTAATAAAAATAATAAGTGGTCAATGAATATTTATTGAATGAGTGATGAAAAATGGTCTTTACCTTGATATATTCTAAAAAAGGAGAGGACCATTTGTTCTCCAAGACTATATAGACACTTGTGTGCCTTGCCCTTTGTTAAGTGCGGGCTGGATTGGAAGAGGCAGAGCTCCAGATGCAGAAAACATGATTCTCATTTTCACGGAACTTATCATAGGAATTGAAATAATTTTTAAAAACCACTAGCAAGCACCCAAGAAATAAGTACAGAGTGTAGTATAGAATTTGGCCTTGAGCAACTTCAGCAAAATGATGGAATAGGAAGCTCCAAGGTCTTGTTCCTTATGGAAACACCAAAACCAAAAAATTTGGCTAGATAATCTTACAGTAGCTGTGGAGAATAGTCAAAGTCTACAGCAGCCAAGTAAATGCCCAATCAAGAAAAATCTACATTCAAAACAGTAGGAACACTTGTGGAAGTCCCTTCCCTGGTGCAGCATGGTTTTGTGGGGGAGAAAATGGCGGCCCCATTCCCAATGCCTTCCCCAGAAGCAGAAGGAGCGGACCAGACCTTACTTGCAACATTCTCCCCTGTATGGGGGATACGTGATGGACTAATATCTGTTTCACTCAACTCAGATCTCAGATAAGGAGAAGCGGTTGGTGGGGCTTAGGAAAGCTGCAGGGAGACTAAGACCCTTTGACAAGATATTATGGGTGCAGACATACAATAGACCAGCTAAGGATCCAGAAAGAAGCTGGGGTGAGACTATTTAAGAAATTAACACATTTTAAAAAGCAGCTCTAAGGGCATCAGTTGAGTGTCTGACTTTAGCTCAGGTCATAATCTCACAGTTCATGAGTTTGAGCCCTACATAGGGTTTGTGGCTATCAGTGCAGAGCTTGCTTTGGATCCTCTATCCTCCCTCTCTCTGCCCCTCCGCAGCTCCCTCTCTCTCTCTCCCTCTCTTTTTCTCTCAAAAAGAAATAAAACATTAAGAAAGCAGCTGTATATACAGAAGAATTAAAACAAACAAACAGACAAGCCCACATAAGATGCATGCATAGAAAAGACCTGAGAAGGGGCACCTGGGTGGCTCAGTCAGTTAAGTGTCCACATTTGGCTCAGGTAATGACTTCACAGTTTGTGGGTTTGAGCCCTGCATAGGGCTCTGTGCTAACAGCTCAGAGCCTGGAGCCTGCTTCATATTCTGTGTCCCCCCTCCCTTCTGCTCCTTCCCCACTTGCACTCTGTCTCTGTTTCTGTCTCTCTCTCAAAAATAATAAACATTTAAAAAACTGGAAAAAAAAAAAAGGAAAGAAAAGACCCGAGAAGAACTTAAGCTTTATTCTTGAGCTGATCCCAAGGCTCAGGGCACACCCAGCTAAATAGCAAAAGACTTCAGCACAGAGCCAATGTGCAAAGACTGGGAGGTGGCTGTTTTTCCAAATGCCCAATTAAAAAAAAAATTATAAAAGATACAAAATACCCAGAAAACTCCATCCATTCAGGGGAAGAAAATAAAGTGGCAGAAACTGGCAATGAAAAAACAGTCATCAGACTTAATAGAAAGAATTCAAATCAATTGACTAGCATATGGCCAAAGAGCTGGAAGAAAATATGGACAAAAACCTAAAGTAAATCAGGAAAATGATATATGAACAACATAATAGCAACATAGTGAAATTATTAAAAAGAACCAAACAAATTCTGGAGCTGAACATGCATGTGTGGTTCAACATAATAAAGGCCATATATGAAAATCACACACCTGACCTCATATTCAAAGGTCAAAGACTGAAAGCTTTTTGTCTAAGATCAGGAACAAGACAAGAATATTCCCTTTTGCCACTTCTTTTGATGTAGCACTTGAAGTTCTAACTGGGACAATTAGAAAATAAAAATAAATGAAAGACATTCAAATTGTAAAGGAAGTAGAATCGTCTCTGCTTACCGATAGCACGATCTTATATGTAGGCAACATTAAAGATCCCGCAAAATCTGTTAGAACTTGTAAATGAATTAATCAAAGCTGCAGGATACAAAAAAACCCAGTTGTATTTATATACAATGAACAATCTGAAAAGGAAGTTAAGAGAACAATTCCATTTATAATAGCAATGAAAAGAATAAAATAAGAATAACTTAACCAAGGAGGAAAAAGATTTCTACACTGAAAACTAAAAATATTACTAAAAAATTATAGGAGACACAAATAAATGGAAAGACGTCCTATTCATGGATTGGAAGCTTTAATGTTGTTAAAAAGTCCATACAACCTAAAACAATGTACAGATTCAATACAGTCTCTATCAAAATCCCAACAAGGTATTTTGCAAAAACAGAAAAAAATCCATCCTAAAATTCATATAGAATTTCAAGGGACCCTGAGTAGCTAAAAATATCTTGAAAAAAAATAAAGTTGGAGGACTCACTTTCTAAATTAAAAACTAACTATAAAGCTATGGTAATGAAAACAGTATGGTACTGGCATAAAGACAGACATACAGATCAATGGAATAGAATAGATAGCCCAGGGCAGTTGGCTGGTTCAGTTGGTAGATCACTTGATTTAAAATTTTTGAATTGTCTTGAACAATGACCCCTTCTCAATGTGTTACTGAAGTTAGTCTTTCATTTGAGTTCTTTTCTGCCTTACTATTCTAGAAGCTTAGGGTGATGCCACTCTGCTCCAGTTCATTCTAATTGAGCTCTTCCGTGTGAAACTGGGCAAATAACTTTCCCAGGTGGTCTTTGAAAGGGCCAGGTTTATGACTGATTGGTGCGTGTTCTTACATACAAAGTTGATCATCCAATGATTCTAAAAGCACAGACTTTTTTTCCTTTTTTTTCTTAGTTTACTTTTGAGAGACAGTGCGAGCAGGGGAGGGTAAGAGAGAGAGAAGGAGACACAGAATCTGAAACAGGCTCCAGGCTCTGATCTGTAAGCACGGAGCCCGATGCGGGGCTCGAACCCACAAACCATGAGATAATGACCTGAGTCGAAGCCTCAGATGGCTTGCCTTAATTGGAATGTCTTTTCTGTTCCGTGGTCTCTCATCCTCCAGCAAGCTCATGTGGCATGATCTCATGGCAACAGGGTAGGTTCCAAGAGAAGGGGAAGGTGTGTAGTATCCCTTGAGGCCTAGGTTCTGAACTGGCACACTCTCGTTTCTGCCATATTCTATTGGCCAAAGCAAGGCATAAGTGCAGCCTGGATTCAAGGGGTAGAAAAACAGATTCTACCTCTTGGTGGGTTGATCAGAAGTCACATCGCAAAGGATCTTGGCAGGGGAAGAAAAGAAAGATTGTGGCCATTTTTGCAACCAACTAACTGCAAGTCACCCCAAGGCCTGAAAGCATGCCGGTCTCTTTTTCTAGAACTCTCCTTTCTTCTCCCTTCCCATGTTTGGGCCTTCTCATCTTTCAGATCTCGGCTTAATTATCACCTTTTCTGAGAGGGTTTCCTACCAGCCTGTCCTGTTATTCTACATTTCAAATTCTTGCTTTACTTCTTTCAAGTACTTATCTCACTTGGTAATTGTATTATTTGAGTTTATCAATTTCTCTTAATTGAATCAATAGAACAACAGTTTTATAAGGTCAGGGAATATGTTTGTTTGCTTTTCACTCTTGTATCAATAGTATTTAGCCTAGTGCCTGATACACAGTAGGCCTTCAGTGCCTATATGTCTAATGAATGAATTGAATGAAAAAAGGAAGTGATATAGTCTATCTAATTGAGGAAGAGATTGAGCATTTCAGAAGCGGGTAGAAGGGTTGGTTGGGCATCATGACAAACAGAGCATAGAAAGGAATCAAAGAAGATCATTAAAAAGGTCCTGTGGGCATTCACCACCTGCATGGTGTCCTTAAAGGGATCCTGATAACGTGCTCTCTCCCCACGATGGTCCTTCATACCTGAGGTTAAAGCATCTTGGGGCTTGGAAAAGACCTTCAAACCTAAGATGACTTATTTCCAACCAAAAATCAGGGCCTGTGGTCTGCCAAGGGATCATTTTTCTTTTTTTAATTTTTTAAATTTTTAAAATTAAAAACCAAGTTAGTTAATATATAGTGTAATAATGATTTCAGGAATAGAATTTAGTGGCTCATCACTTACGTATAACACCCAGCACCCATCCTAATCGGTGCCTTCCTTAATTCCCATCACCCATTTCCCCCGCCCCCCATTTCTCTACCCCCCATCAATTCTCAGTTTGTTCTCTGTATTTAAGACTCTCTTATGATTTGTCTCCCTCTCTGTTTTTATCTTAAATTCCACATGAGTGAAATCACATGATATTTGTCTTTCTCTGACTGAGTTATTTTGCTTAGCATAAAACACTCTAGTTCTGGGGCGCCTGGGTGGCTTAGTCGGTTAAGTGTCTGGCTTCGGCTCGGGTCATGATCTCACCGACTGTGGGTTCAAGCCCCACATTGGGCTCTGTTCTCACAGCTAGCTCAGAGCCTGGAGCCTGCTTTGGATTCTGTGTCTCCCTCTCTCTCTGACCCTCCCCTGCTCACACTACCTGTTTCTGTCTCTCAAAAATAAATTAAAAACATTAAAAAATGTTTAAAAAAACACTCTAGTTCCATCCATGTTGTTGCAAATGGCAAAATTTCATTCTTTTTCATCTCTGAGTAATATTCCATTATATATATATATATATATATATATATATATATATATATATATATATACCCCACATCTTTTGGCTCTTTCCATACTTTGGCTATTGTCGATAGTGCTATGATAAACTTTGGGGTGCATACGCCCCTTCAAATCATCACTCCTGTATTAAAGGATCATTTTTCTAATTCATGATTGTGTTAAACTAAGGGGACTAGACATATAATAGAAATATAAATTTTTATATGTTTAACAAATCATTATCACCAGAGGAATAAAATGATGAGAAATGAGAACTTTGAGTGGAAAGGGGACATATCTGGTTGCTATGCTTCAAGGCCACCCGGAACCTGGAATTTCAGCTCAGCGTATCAATCCTTTAAGTGTTAAGGCTTTTGGCAGTCAAGCCACTGCAAATTATAAGTTTCCTGAGAACCAGTCCTGTTTCCAGCCCTACTTTGTTAGATTTTCGGGGAATGGTTGTTACCCAAGCTGATTTTCAATTTTGGGGATTTTGACAATATTTTGACTGATTTTTGGTTATCACAGTTGGGAAAATGCTACTAGCTTACAGCTGGGTACAGGCCAGAGGTACTGCCGGACATCCCACAATGCACAGGACAGCGCCCACAACAAGAATTAGCCAGCCCATTCACTGCAGCATTACTTACAATAGCGAAGACATGGAAACAACCTCAGTGATCACTGACATATAGACAAAGAAGATACGGTATTGTAGAAACCTTGAGGGCATTATGCTAAGTGAAATGAATCAAAGAAAGAAAGACAAGTGCTATGTTATCTTATTTATATGTGGGATCTAAAAAAAAATCATAGACCCAGAGATCAGATTTGTGGTTGCCAGAGGTGGGCATGGAGAGTCAGAAGGCGGTGGGAGAACTTAAGTGAAGGTGGTCAAAAGGTATAAGATTTCGGTTATAAGATTAATACGTTAGGGATGCCTGGCTGGCTTGCTTGGTGGGTCCTGTGATTCTTGATCTCAGGTTTGTGGGTTTGAGCCTCATGGTGGGTATAGACATTACCTAAAAATAAAATCTTTAAATAATAAGATTAATAATTTATGGGGGATGCAATGTATGGCATGTTAACTAATACTATATTGTATGTGTAAAAGTTGCTAAGAAAGTAGCTATCGAAAGAGCCTAAATGTCCATCACCTGATGAATGGGTCAAGAAGATGTGGTATATACATACACAATGGAGTACTACATGGCAATGAGAAAGAATGAAATCTGGCCATTTGTAGCAAAGTGGATGGACCTCGAGGGTGTCATGCTAAGCGAAATAAGTCAGGCAGAGAAGGACAGATACCATATGTTTGCACTCATAGGTCTAACAGGAGAAACCTAACAGAGGACCATGGGGAGGGGAGGGGGGAAAGAGAGCTGGGGAGAGTGAGGGACACAAATCATGAGGGACTACTGAATACTGAAAACAAACTGAGGGTTGAAGGGGAAGGGGGAGGGGGAAAAGAGGTGGTGGTGACGGAGGAGGGCACTTGTGGAGAAGAGCACTGGGTGTTGTATGGAAACCAATTTGACAATAAACTATTTAAAAAACGTTCTCGAGGAGCCTGGGTGGCTCAGTTGGTTAAGCGCCGGCTTCAGCTCAAGTCATGATCTCACGTTTCATGGGTTCCAGCCCTGCATCGGGCTCTGTGCTGACAGCTAGCTCAGAGCCTTGAGCCTGCTTCGGAGTCTGTGTCTCGTTCTCTCTCTGCCGATCCCCTGCTCACGCTCTGTCTCTCTGTCTCTCAAAAATAAATAAACATGAAAAAATACAAAAACACTAATTTAAAGGGATAAATGCACCCCTATGTTTATTGGAGCATTATTTACAATAGCCAAATTATGGAAGCAGCCCAAATGTCCATTGATAATGGATAATGGAGGTGTGGTATAGGGGTGCCTGGCTGGCTCTCAGTAGAGCATGCAAATCTTGATCATGGGGTCATGAGCTCAAGTCCCATTTGGCTATAGAGCTTACTTAAAGAAATTTTTTTTTAATTTAAAATGAAGATGTAGGATATATATAGTGGCATACTATTCAGTCATAAAAAAGAATGAAAGCTTAACATTTGCAATGACATGGATGGAGTTAGAAAGTATTATGCTAAGCAAAAGAAGTCAGAGAAAGACAAATACCATGTGGTTTAACTCATCTGTCGAATATAAGAAACAAAGCAAATGGGCATAGGGAAAAAACAGAAAGATGCAAACCAAGAAACAGACTCTCAACTATAGAGAACACACTGCTGGTTACCAGAGGGGAGGGAGGCGGGTATGGGGGAAACAGGTGATGGGGAGGAAGGAGGGCACTTGTCGTGGTGAGCACCGGGTGATGTGCGGAAGGGTTGGATGACTGTATTGTACACCCGAAACTAATATAACACTGTATGTTAACTATACTGCAATGAAAATTACAAACTTAATAAAAAGTCATAAAACTAAATAAAAATAAAACTCTACATATAACAAAAAAACCTCCCTAGAAAACAAAACGAAACAACAACAACAATAACAACAAAATAATCAGCAAGCTTCAGATGTCGGTGGTGCCAACGTTGGGAAACCCAGCTGTTAAGGAAAAGGTCTGAAGCGAAGTGCATTAGTAGTTGTGAAGACGGGTATCCGATGCATGTTGCCATATGGATGAGCCTTGAAGACATCATGCTAAATGAAACAAACCAGTCTCAAAAGGTCAAAAACTGTATGACTCCACTTACATGAGATACCTAGAATAGTCTAATCCATAGAGGCCAAAATTATATGGAATTATCGTTGCCAAAGATCGAGGGCGTGGGATACGGGTTATTGTTTATTGAACACAGAGTTTTAGTTTGGAAGGATAAAAAAATGTTCTCGACAAGGAGGGTGGTGACAGTTGTACAACAGTGTGAATATGTTCAACGACCCTGAACTGTACACTTGAAAGTGTTTTTAAAAACTGTATCTGAATAGACATTTCTCCAAGGAAGACACTCAACATGATTAGTTATTACGCAAATGCAAATCCGAGCCGCAATGAGACACTACTTCACGCCCAGCAGGATGGCTCGCATCAGAAAGAGACAAAATTAAATGCTGACAAGGATGTGGAGAAAAGAGAACCCTTCTACTTTGCTCCTGGGATTGTACAATTCTGCAGCCCCTTTGGAAAAGAGTCTAGCAGCTCCTTAAAAAGTGAAATATATAGCTACTGTATGACCTAGCTGCCGCGGCCCTCGGTATATGCACAAGAGAACCGAAAACATAAACACACAGCTTGTACACAAAGGTTTACAACAGCATTACTCCAAATAGACAAAAGGGAAGAAACCAGATCATCAAAATGTGGTACATGTACACTGTGGATTATTATTTGGCCATAAAAAGGAACGGAGTACTGATCCATGTGTCCATATGGATGGACCCTGAAAACATGAAGTAAAAGAAGCCAGTCAGAAAAGAGTGCATATTTTATGATTCCATTTATATGAAATTTCTAGCGCAGGCGAATATTAGAGTTACAAAATAAACTAGCACTTGTTAGGGCCTGGGTAGAAAGAGAGATGGGGAATGACTGCTTATAGGTGAAAGATTTGTTTTGAGGGTGATAGAAATGTCCTAAAATTAAATCGTAATGATTGTGTCACAGTTTGGTAATATGCTAAAAACCACTGAAATGTAGACTTTAAATGGGTGAATTCTGTGGCATGTCCAAGAGGTCTCACTAAAGCTGTTATGAATCAGTGGCAAGCAATATTGTTAAAAAAAAAACTAGGAAAAAAGCACAATTCAGTATCCAGAATTAATAATGGTACATACATTCCCACTTTCTGTTGGAAGCAATTTCACATAGACTATAGCACTGTTACAGAAAATTCACTGCCAAGAGTTTGGGTCCAAAACTCTAGCATAGATTATGGAATGGAGAAAACAAAAGTGGACAGATTTGCCGCCAAATGTTTTAAGAAGTTCAGGCAACGGCAACAAAAAGCTCACTGCCAGAAGTTCAAGTGGACAGCTGACTTGCACAGTCTTATTTCAAAGAGCCTATGATTGTGTGTATGTGTGCAAACGTTAAGAGATACGTATATGCTTCACATCTAGTTGCAGTAAGCGTGGAAAATCATCTTTTGTCCAAATACCCATAGAAAGCACGTCTCCCAAACACAAAATCACGTCCAAGTCAGTTTATCCCAGTGCGGGCTGGGCCAGGTTTCAAGTCGGCCAGAACGAGATGTGAACGAAGGTCAGTCTTGCCAGGTCGGATCCTATATTCAGTTACCATTTTGACATTTTGTTCATGATATTCTTTTGCATGAATATGGGTGTTTCAGCAATATTGCATTCCAAGAGTACTTACCTTGACTCCTGGGGTCTTGTTGTCCCCTCAGGCTCTGTGCCCGAGGAGCGTGCCTCACTCACTCCAGTCACGACTCCGGTCCGTTTCAATCTTTTCTGTTCTCAAGCTTTGGCCTCGTCTGGCTTGGTACCGCCATATCTTTAGTTTTGGTTCTGCTCCCTTTATCTCCTAGAGAAGTTACCAAACCGGGGGAAGGTGGTGACAAGGGCTCTATTGTTCTGCTGCACTGGGCCATGTGAGGAGGGCGGGGCCAGCGGTTAGCCGGTGTCTGGTGCCAGAGCTCAGGGATGAGGGAGGCTGTGCTATAATCATGAATCGGGTGGGTCCAAGACTAGTTGAGTTGTTTCTGTTTTCCCACATTAAAGTACCTGTGAAGTGTTTGTCTCAGAGCATCAGAGACCTTCCTAGAGATGGTCTCCAGCCCCTCATTTGACAGTCAAGGTGACCGAAGCCCAAAATGGAGTGGACGCTTACTTTATAACGCCACGCCGAGTGGGAACGACCACCCAGGTCTCATCTACATTGCGCTGCCTCTGTTTTGTTGAAGAGCTTTCTAAAACCTATTCCGGGACTTTCTAATAAAAAGAGAAGGAAGAGAAACAATCTCTGAAGTTACATTTGTGTGTTTGAGCAGCCGCAGAGTGAGGTAGTGAAGATCCACGGGTCTCTGAACAAAACAGGCCTGGGTCTCCTCCTGGCTCTGGCTGTTATCAGCTCTCCATCCTTGGAAAACTTTCTTGGCCTCGGGGCTTCTGTTTGTGCATTTAAAAAAACTTTTTTCTTGGGGCACCAGGATGGCTCAGTCGGTTAAGCCTCTGACTTCGGCTCAGGTCATGATCCCACAGTACGTGAGTTCAAGCCCCGCGTCGGGCTCTGTGCTGACAGCTCGGAACCTGGAGCCTGCTTCGGATTCTGTGACTCCCTCTCTCTCTGCCCCTCCCCTGCTTGCACTCTGTCTCTCTCTGTCTCAAAAATAAATAAGCATTAAAAAATAAAAAAAAACTTTTTCTTAACGTTTATTCATTTTTGAGAGACACAGACAGATTGCAAGCAGGGGAGGGGCAGAGATAGAGGGAGACAAAGAAACCGACGCCGCCGGCTTCAGGCTCTGAGGCTCGAACCCACGAACTGCAAGATCATGACCTGAGCCGAAGTCTGATGCTTAGCGGACTGAGCCACACGGGCATCCCTCTGCATTTTTTAATGGGGGTAATAAGACGACTTCCCTCATGGAGTGGTGGGGAGGATGAAGTAAGTTAGAGCATACGCTATGCAGCACACGAGACAAAGCCGTGATGACGTAGCTACATCCCTCTGCCGGCCAGGGGCTATTCGGAGGGCCTGGGTGCTGGCGAAGCACTCAGTAGTCCCTAAAGGCAATTTATCAATGCCCCTCAAAGCTCCCTGGCATGTTGAAACTGCCGACCCTGGGCTCTTTGTTCTCAAAGACGCCCGCCCACCTTGTTCACAGCCTGTTTTCGTAGAAAGAATCATAACATTTCTCTTGCAAATTTCTTTCTCACTTTCCCTTTGCTCATGTCCTTACTACCTGAATGTCCCTCATCACCCGCTGCCACGCCCCCACCCCGCCAACATACACTTCCCTATGTCCAAACACCTTTAGTGTAGGGGCTTCTTCCTGCGAGAATAATCAAGGATGTGATTTTCACTCTTGAACCTTACATTTGACCCTTTTCCCTTTACCTCTAATAGTAAGGCTTCAGACATTGATAATCAGTTTCCCTCTCTGTCTCTTTCTCTCTACCTCTCTCTGTGTCTCTCTCTCTTTCTCTTTCCATGTGTATCTTCTTTCATTAAACAAGTAGGAGTAGCAGAAGCCAAATATTTGAAATGCCCAAAACCTACCCTTTCTTCCTTCCTTTCTTTTTTTTTTTTTTTAAGTTTATTTATTTTGAGGGAGGAGGGGCAGATAGAAGAGGGAAAGAGAGAGAATCCCAGGCAGGCTCCACCCTGTCAGCACTGAGCCCGATGTGGGACTCAAACTCATGAACCATGAGATCATGACCTGAGCCGAAATCAAGAGGCAGAGGCTTAACCGACTGGAGAAATACCCTTTTAAAGAAAGTTTAAGATTCCCTGGATGGGAATTCCCAAAGCAAGATTTCTAGACAGGAAAATCCCAGAGCCATAGTAGAGAATTACCAGGTGGGAAAGTGAAGAAAACCAGAGTGGCCTTTGTCACAAACAGCAAAGCTGGCGGGAATACTTAGTGACATCTATAAGCATGAAACAAGTAACTTGATAATATGGAGCATGCTTGCCCTTCAAATTTTTCATGGCACTCATTATTTCAATCTAGCAGGGGATAATGTGACAGTGTGGTATCAGTGGACCACGGTGTCACTTGGTTCCCAGGAGGCCTTAATGATATTCATCGTACTCAGGCAATACCTGTGCTGGGGAAGGCATAGAAAGAAACAGAAGGGAAGCAAAATGCTAATTTGCCTGCTATCATTTATTCATCGTAAACCAGGTAATGGTCACTACTGTGACAGATGTCAAAGAAAAGAGGGACAATGAGGCATTGCATGTCTGTCCCCAGGCAGGACCAGCATCCTCTTACCTGGCTTCCAAGGATCTTTGGAGCATTGGAAAGTTTCTTCTCATAAACTCTCCAAATTGGAGGCTGTTTCTCTCTTCTGTCTGTCTGTCTTTGTCTTCCACTGTCTCCCTCCTTTCTTTTCTCCCTCCTTTTCCTCCCTCAGGCCTACACTGTTGCCTGTGCCTGGATTTGCAGTGTGTGCTTGCCTTGCAGGCAGCCAGGCGACACTATCCAAACCTACTTTCTCTTCTTACCTTTGGGAGAGGGGAGTGAATTGTGGCGGGAGAAGTGCTCAGAGCAGTTTTCTTTTTTTTAAAAATGTATTTTATTTATTTTTGAGAGACAGAGACAGCAGGAGCAGGGGAGGGTCAGAGAGAGAGGGAGACACAGAATCTGAAGCAGGCTCCAGGCTCTGAGCTGTCAGCACAGAGCCCGATGCGGGGCTCAAACCCACCAACTGTGAGATCATGACCTGAGCCGAAGTGAGAGGCTTAACCGACTGAGCCACCCAGGCACCCCTCAGACCAGTTTTCTTTGCAGTTTATCGCTACTGCTCATGTGGCTCCAGTAGCCTGCTGGCAGCAGCGAACCTTTAGGGTGTGACACCCTGCAAAACAGCAGAAGGCTGGCTTCAGAGAGCCGTTCGCCATTCTCTGTGGGCTTTGGAAGCGTGCAGAGAAAATAGCAGGACACAAGGCAAAATCCATGACTGGGAATTTTAAAGGGTCTGAAACAGCAGCAACAGCAGCAGTAAAGCTAGAGTACAGATTCTGTATGGAATTTGTCTCTGATATCAACAGGAGAGAAATACTATAGACTACTTTTCTCGCTGGCAGGAAGTTTAGAAATGTGTATTAAAATATGCCAGAGATGCTTGGGTGGCTCAGGCAGTTGGCCATCTGTCTTCGGCACAGGTCATGATCTCACTGTCCTTGAGTTCGAGCCTGACATCGGGCTCTGTGCTGAAGGCTTGGAACTCGGAGCCTGCAGCCTGCTTCAGATTCTGTGTCTCCCTCTCTCTCTGCCCCTCTCCCGCACTCTCTCTCTCATAAATAAACATTAAAAAAATATGCCAATTGTGTTAAAAGCAGCTTTTGATTTCTTCTTGTTCTCCATCGCATAGAGCAATGCCAAAATCAGAATTTTGGTCCAGCAGAAGTTCCTTATAATGGACTTTTATTAAAATTTCTTGTTTTATATGTTTTCTTTAATTCCCAGTGTCTGTGCCTACAAAAAACAGATAGATCAAAAGCCTTAATGGCTGTTTAAATAGCAGGCGACCTCCTCCTTAGAATTTTGTCTGCCCTTGGTTTGCTGAGTGAATGCTCCCCTGCTAGCAATTCTTAACAAAGAAATGTTTTGGACAACGCCCGCTCGCAAGCTCACCACGGTTGCGTTTATCCCCGGCCACCTGTGCCCTTTCTTCCAACACTTGTTTTCATTCCACAAAGCTACACTGTAATTGTTGGTGGGCACGTCACACGGCACAGCCAGGATTGAAAACAACATGAAGACTCCTTAAAAAAAAACTACAAATAGAATTTCTATGTGATCCAGCAATCCCATTTCTGAGTATATATCAGATAGAACTGAAAGCAGGATCTCAGAGACATACGCACGCCCATTTTCAGTGCAGCACTATTCACAGCGGCCAAGAGATGAAGCCACAACCCAAGTGTCCGTCGCCCACCAACGAAGAATGGATGAACAAAATGTGCTTTATGCACACAATGGAGTATTATTCAGCCTTAAAAAGAGGGAAAGCCAGGGCCTGGGTGGCTCAGTCGGTTGAGCATCCAACTTTGGCTCAGATCATGAGCTCACGGTTCGTGGGTTTGAGTCCCGCGTCGGGCTCTGTATTGACAGCTCAGAGCCTGGAGCCTGCTTCGGATTCGGTGTGCCCCTCTCTCTCTCTCCACCCCTCCCCATTTGTGCTCTCTGTTTTTCTCAAGATTAAATAAATAAACATTAAGAGAAAAGAAGGAAATCCTATTACATGTTACAATGCTGTATGATTCCTCTTCTGTGAGGTATCTGAAGTAGACTCATAGAGAGAACGGAGGTTTCTAGGAACTGAGGGGAACGGGAAACAGGGAGATGTTCACGGGGTATAGAGTTTCAGCTGCAAGATGAAAAATTCTGGAGATCTGTTGCCCAACAATGTGCATATACTTAACATTACTCAACTGAATACTTGAAATGGTTAATATGGTCAATTCTATGCCGTATGGTGTTTACTACAATTAAAACTTTAAAAACTGCTAAAAATAAATAAAAACAAAGCTGTACTGTAAAGTTTATATTTTTGTACGGGTCTTAGGGTTAGGTTTGTTTTAAAGACTCCTCCAGGGTGCTGTCATTGTGTTAGTAAGAGCATCAGAGGATGGGCTTCGTCCAAAGTGTTCACTGTGTTGATGGGGTAGCCCCTTAAGATATTTGCACTCTGTTCAGCTTGGCGCCTGGAGCAGGGGTGGCGTGGCAGACAGCTCTCGCACCTGCTTTCAGAAAATTTAGGAAAAAAGTGAGCATAGAAATTCCCCCTAATGTGGCCAAAGTGTTCTGACACCCACCAGTGGCATATGACACCACGAATAGCAGTTCCCTTCTTTCCCAGCGCACACTAACACGGCTCTGCACACTGTGTTTTGTTCTAGAGGCGGGAATGGGGGCTTCTTCTGCTTCTGCTTTTCAATTATTTGCCTGAAAGAGGCATAGGTCCACATCTGGAGGAAAATGTAGTAAAGAATGTCAAACACAAGTCAGGTCTTTGTGTTTCTTTCTCCTCATGATATTGGTTCTTTAAAGTTTATTTATTTTGAGAGAGACAGGGAGTGCGAACAGGGGAGGGGCAGAGAGAGTGGGAGAATCTCAAACAGGCTCTGCTCTGTCATGTGAGACCATGACCTGAGCCAAAATCAAGAGACTGATGCTCAACTGACTGAGTCAACCAGGCGTTAAAATGATTTGAAATACTACTCCTTTACTCCAGTGGATCTTGAATCCCAACCTAGGAATTCAGCAATCGCTTCTGTCTCTCCTTTTATTCAAGTTCTCCCCTTTCACCTTTAATTTTTTTGTGTGTTTACGTATTTATTTTTGAGAGAGAGAGAGAAACAAAGCATGAGCGAGGGAGGGGCAGACAGAGAGGGAGAGAGAGAATCCCAAGCAAGTTTTGCACTGTCAGCACAGAGCCCGACACGGGGCTTGAACTCATGAAACATGAGATGGTGACTTGAGCCAAAACCAAGAGTCATATGCTTAACCAACTGAGCCCCTGATGCCTTTTTAAAAGTTTGTTTTCCCCTTTCCTTTTTCTCTTCCCGTATAATTTTTTCCCTCCATTTCTCTTGTTGTTGTTGTTTGATTTATCTCATTTCATTCTCTTTCCTTTTTGTCTTGATTCTCTCTCTTTTTCCCTCCCTTCTCTCTCCTTCTATTGTTTCCATGGCTCTCTCTTTGCCCCACCCAGTTCTCGTCACTCTTTCCCGTTTCCTCCTCTGTTTCCGCCTTCTCCCCTCTCTGCTGACATTTGGGAAGCTTCATGGAACTTTGCAGAGGAGCGAATGGACCACTTAACTAGTACCCACTGTACCCACTGGGGGGGCATAGGCTGCCCATGGGTTGTGCTTCCTCCTTAGTGGCAGCAGGAACCCCCCCTCCAAATTCTCCTTTACTTTGGAGGGGATACCCTGCGTGCCACAAACTGCTGGACATCTAAAAACTTAATCGTGTGACATGTTCTCTGAATCTTCCTTGTGTTTTTCTCTTGCCCTCTGGATACCCCTGTGTTTTACCAGAGCCTCTGACACGCTTGCTACTTCTTGCTTATCTAGTCCAATGAACATGATGTCATCATTAGAGCAGACCCGTGTGACGTTCCGAGGAATGCTCAGATCCCTTTCGCCTATAATAAGACAGAGGGCTGGAAAGTTAATGCCTGGGGGCAAGATCATAAACACATTTTATTGTCTTGTTAGTTCCATGCGAATGTGAACTGTCTCTGGTAATCTTTCTTGCTAGGATGGAAAAGAGCTCCCTTCGCAGATCTCAGGGCCCACATACCGCGAACCTGAGGCTATGTTAAGTTACTCTAGAAAAGATACTATATCTGGCACAGCTGCTGCAATTCGGGCTACTACTTGGTTGAGTTTGCAGCCTGCTGTCACTCTTTAGGGTCTGCCTGGGTTTTGTAGTGTCGAGTCTGGTGAATTACACGGGGACATGATGGCAAAAACTCCCCCTACATCATTTGGGTACACCAAATTTGGGTGTCTGAGGGTGGCACTGAACTCTGCGATTCATCCAGGGAATTGTAATTTACCATGCTTCTGGAGGTGAGAGGACACTTCAGTAATGCATGTTGTCTTATAAGACAGAGCCCTTTTTCTTGTCTGTAAGCCATGGTGGGGGGGCATGAGCTTTCCACGGGGAGAAGTGGGGTACTTCTGCAGGCCTACAAGGGTTAGGGGAATCTGGGGAGTCAAGATGTTTGAGTGCATCAACTCACATTCACCAGCCCAAGTCTTAGGGTCACTTCCTAATCAGGGTCCCAACAGCTCCATACCAGACCTCCTGGGGATGAGGATTTAACCTTCCCCGGAGATCTGCTACTCTTATAATTTAAGTCTTGGGCCTGACACTTAGCTGCTTTTCACACTGGAAGGAGCAAAACACAAAGTCATAGGCCGCTTAATGTGAGTTAATTTAGTTATAGCATCTAAGTCCCTAGTAGCGTGATTCTGAACATGAGAACACTGAATTTAAGATTGATGGAAGTAGATACTCAAAGTAGGGGTGAAGATGAAGAAAGAGGAGGAAGTAGAGAAGATGGTGGACAGAAAGTACATGAGAAAAACCTCACAAACTTGGAAACTTTCTGTTTTGCTGTGGTGGGTGTTAGATTCCATCAGTGCTGCGTGCTGATGAGTTGGGCTGTCACGAAGCTCCAGCCTTGGTGGGTGAAGAAACAGCAATCCGCAACCCTGTCAGGGGCCCCGTGGGAGATGAAGTTTTGTTTACTGAGCAACTGGTGGGAAGGAGATTCATACCCTCTGTACTAGGATTCTCGACCTGAAGACTTGAGTGAGTTGTTAAGTAAGGCACATTGTCCCTAACTCTAATGCCGTCATCAGGCTGAGTCATTTACCATGGGTTGCTCTTTCATTTTCATCAAAGAGTAATTACCCTGCAACTCTGAAGAGAGGAAGTCTGAGTAGTCTTGTGGAGAAATTAATCTCTTCATATACTTTCTTGAAATTGCATATCAGAAGGAAAACAGCCAAGATGGAAAGTTTCTCACTGGATTACAGAGAGGGCTGGGAGACCACCATGAGTTTTAATACCACATGATCAAGTGGCCCTACTGCCTGAGCCCTGATAGGGTAGGACAGGTAGCAGAAAGATATGTTTATGCCAAGGTTAGTTGTCACTGCTGTTCCAATCAAGAACATAACATACGTCCTTAGCCATTTATGATGCCCATCTTACCAGCTCACCTGTTCCTTAGCCTTCCCTGGGACCACTATAACAGTCTCCTAATTGGTTTTCCTGTCATTAGTCTCATCCCCTTTGAATCTTTTCTCACAATAGCCCCAGATAAATATTGTTACACCACAAACTTGATAACATCACTCTCATCCTTAAATTCCGATTATCTACAGGATAAATTTCCTTGATCTGTCTTACCAGGATGCCCATGTTTTGACCTCTACCCACAGCTCACATTTGTATTGAGCACATACTATGTGTTAGTAGCATACTAACTGCTTTATGAGCAGCATTTTGTTTTAACTTTATAACAAACGTAAGAAGCGAATATGAGTATTACTGCTCTTTTGCAGATGGGGAAACTGAGCCAGAAAATTCTTAATCTCCTTCCCCAATGTCCCAAGACTAGAAATTAGCAGAATTGAAATTTGAGTCCAGATCTCCCCAATACCAAAACCCACAGTCATGACCCCCACATCTGTCCCTCTTGTCTCTCCAGCTTCATTTCCTGCTGTGTCCACCTCCACTTCATCAACTGCCTTGTTTGCGCCCGTACCCTCTGCTTCATTTCTTTAATCACACTGTCATATGAGTACATTTCTGTCTTCCCACTCGACAATCTTTGCAATCAGAAAGCTTTGTCTTAATTACTTTTAAATCTATGCTGGTTATTTATTGCCATGTAACAGCATTACCACAAACACAGCAGCTTAAAGGAACACACACACATTATCTCATACTTTCTGTGGGCCAGGTGTCTGGCCGCAACTTAGCTGAGTCTCCTGCTTAACGTCTCATGAGACTGTAATCAAGGTGTTAGCTGGGACTTCGGTTTTACCCGAGGTTTTACTGAGAAAGGATTTACCTCTAAGCTCATGTGGTTGTTGACAGGATTCACTTCCTCGTAGGCTGCCAGACCGGGGGCCTCAGTTTGTTGTCAGTTGTCAGCCAGAGGTGACCCTTGGCTCCTCATCCATATGGCAGCTAACAACACGACAGCTTCCTTCTTCAAAGCTAGCAAGGAATAGCACGTGGCTTATTAGCAAGATGGGCACTAAAATCCTATGTACTGCAGTCCTGGGTACATAATCACACACGCTGTGTCACCTTTGCTGTGTTCTATTCCTTAGAAGTAGTCACAGGTCCTGCCAACACTCGAGAGGAGGCGGTCACACAATGGCGTGGACGCCAGGAAGGGAGGTAATAGGGAGCACAATATCTTACCATCGAGATTTAGAGCTACCATGTCGCCCACCTTCCCCGAGTCGTACGTTATTATGACAACCCTTTCCTAATTGCTCGGTTCAATATTTGCTGGCGGAACGCACAAATAAACCAGAGCTAGACCAGTTTAGGAACAAAATCAGTTGAGGTGTAGCATTATAGAAAGAGTTTTAACATTGGAATCCAGAGTTTCATTTGCCTGGGTCTCAGTTTCTGTATCTGTAAAATGAGAGCATGAGCCTGCTGATCTCTAGGGTCCTTTTCATCTTTACAAGTATGAAATTCTAAATCATCCTATTTTTTCCACCTTTATCACCCCGAATTTCTTCATGACATAGTAATAGCACATGTGTGCATGGTATTTACTTGGGCCAGATGTTCTAAATGATTTATATGTTTTAGATTCTCGCAACAACATTATGAGGTGGGCTTTAAAATTTTTTTCTCCATTATATGAATGAGGCAGCTGTTAACCTTAAAAATAAAATGTCCAGTTATTTTACCAGCAAAAATGAGTGTATTTGGGAATCGTAGAGAATTGCAACTTGGAACAAGCGAGTTATTGCAAAAGCACAGGTAAGACTGGAGAAGAAAGTACCGAGGAAGGCGTCTTTGTAGAGGAAAGCGGGAGGTGGGAGGGCTGCTGTAAACAAGAACTCCACCGGAGTAAACCTGGAGCTGGAAGTGGAAACTGGTTTTTCATCAGCTGAGTTGTGATCCTCTCTCACTGGCTGGGCTGTTGCCAGGGAAGGAGGAAAATCTTTCTTCTTCTAGTGGTGGTAGTAAAGCAGTAGCTAAAGTGGTAGGACTTGTGCGGTACCTCTCTTCCTGCTGGGTCTGTAATTGGTGACAAGTGGAGAGTCTCCAGATTCCATTTTAAAGGGAGTTTTGTTAATTTTCAAGCAGTACTGTCGTTCTAAAAGAGAGAGAGAGGAGGGAGTGAAGGAGAGGAAGCATTTTCAAGGCATGGCAAGTCGTATTTAGAATTTCCTTTTCTTTCAAGGTTCAGATTTGAGGTTTAAACAATAAAGGAGGGAAAGGGAGAGGCCAGATAATTATTGCAGCTCTTTCTCAAACCCAGCATCTCCCCAGAGCATGAAAGGCATATTGGCAGGACCAAAGCTCAGCATAGCCAGCCGGGTGCACTGAGAGGGAGAACACTGAAAAGCTGTAGTGGGGATTAAAAGACTCAATGTGGAATCCCTCCTCCCTCCCTACCCCAGGCAATGACAGGCGGGCGCCATCCCCTCCCCCCCCAGGTCCTTTCTTTATCTGCCTTGGCTGGACAATGCCCTTTCCATGTTTGGAGTTCCCAAGCAGAAAGACTAGTAGGGAGGGATCATGCTGGTGCGGATGGTGGGAGGGAGTTGGCCGAGGAAGGCAGTGGAGCTGAGGATACCCATGAGCGACAGTTTCTTAGTCACTAAATTATCAGCTCCCTGACAGAACAGACTGAGTTGAAGTAAATCCTTATTAAGCCTGAACCGGACCGGCTTAGTCCTGCCACTTTGCTCTATAAGTCATTCCTTTATTTCTCTACCAGTTACAATCTTATATCAGAGAGCAAGGTGTATTCTGACTTTTCATTGCTTCCCTGCGAAGGGGTGGTTTCTGGTGCAGGGAAAGATAGAGGGCTAAATCACGCATTGTGATCTCTCAACCCCTTTCCATCTAAATTAAGTAGAAAGTCAGAATCATGGCCAGCTGCCTACTTTGTTCCACCCCTGGAGACTACATTTTAGCTTTTATGGAACAGAATCAACAATTTAATGGAAAGAAATAAAAATTTATATCCTTAATGATCACCTTGGAGAGAATGAAAACTCCGTCAACCTCCTTGACCCAGCTGCAGACACGAAAGGGGCTGTGGAGGCTGACGGTGTTTTCAGGCAACGCACTGGGGTGTGGGGGTGGGGGGGACAGAAAGTGGGCTCTGGGTCCCATTTCCATTGAGTTGGCAATGGCGCCTGGGCACATTTTCCCTGGGAGGCAAGGTAACTTGCTGCAGTGTCTCCAAGCTTGCCTTCTGCACTTTCTTTTTGCATTAAAATAACTTGCAGAGTTTAAAATAAAGTGCAATGGAAAGTCCTTCTATTCAGATGAATCATTAGAAGATTTAATGATAGACAATTCAGAAATTCCAACCTAGCAGAGTGGTTAAATAACCTAACGGTTAGGAATGTGGACTGCCAAGCTAGACTATCTGGGTTCAAGACTAAATGCTCCCATTCGCTGGCTGTGTGACCATGGGCAAGTCACTCAACCTCCCTGTGCCTCAGTTTTCTAATCTGTACTACGAAGGTAATAATAGTGGGTATACCCATGGTACTGTTATGAGGAACGAGTGAGTTAACATTTGTAAAGTGTTTAGAACAGTTCCCGGCATAGTAAGCATTATGTAAGTACAAAATAATTAAACTAAGTTATTTATTCACTGCCCGCTGGGTCTTATGACTTACATTTTTCTCTTTTGTTTTACGTGACCACACTGAAATGTAAGTATTGTTATTCTTCATTTATTGATATGGATATTGAGCCTCAGGTTACATGACTTCACCCAGGCTGTATGTTTCAGGCCAAGGTTCAAAATCAAATGTGCCTCATTGAAAAGTGAAGGCTCCTTCCCCCTGACACAGATGGCTTCCCCTCTGGGGCTCCATGAGGTGTTGCTGGCCCCTTTTTTGAAGGATGTGGACCTTGAACGAACTTCTGATACCAGCTTTTCTAGCTCCCCCGAAACAGTGGCTGCAGGGGCCTCGGGCTGCCACGTAGCTAAGTATAGGTATTCTCTGGCTTTGTTACTTCTCATTTTAGGAGCATGCTTCTGGAAAGCTCTAAGTGCTCATAGTAGGCACACATGAGTGAATGGACTGTATCTTCGTTCATTCCCCAAAAGAATTTGGACAGTCGTGTCTGGCCCGACTTCTCAGAGAGACCGTATTGTCTTCTTCAAGCCGCTTACATTTCACTGCAAGCTCATCAGGGCTCTTACACATTTTGCCAAACAGCTGGGTATTCTGCAACCTACATATATGATCCCAGCTGCTATTTCTCCCTTGAAACTTTCCTTGTAGACCTGGGAAATCCTTACTTCCCTTCCATATCGTGGCAACTAAGACCTCTACTCTGGGCCCTACCCTTCAGGGAGCCCCTTCCCGACCGCCCTCAGGCTCCACCTCTCCTAACGGGATAAGGATTCTGTGGGGCCACTCTTTGTGTGGCAAGAGGATAGTGGACATAGCAGGGATTTTGGAGCCAGACATCCCTGAACTTTAAGTCCGTGTTCACCGACGTAATAGCTGTGATCATTGGGCAAGTTTACCTAATCTTTCTGGACCTATACTTTTTCATCTGAGAAATGAAGACAATAAGACAGACCTCAAAGTGTTGTGAAAATTAAATAAGCTAATGAATGTAAAATATTCAGAACGATACCTGGAACTGAGACACTACAGAAAAATGGAGCTCCTTTTTGCATAATACACTTCCAGAATCACAGACTATGCATTTTGACAAATATTACTACAATTTTTCTCCTGATTTCCTTAAAATCCCCAGATGGCTATTGCCTGGTCCCACTTCCCTTGACTGATCCACACTGACATAGTTTATAAATTAAGATCAGAATAGCCTGTGTATTTAACATAGTCTAGTCTATGTGATCTGATTCAAAATCCAACATATGAGGAAAACCAGAAGGAAAGCAGCAAAGGGGGGAAAATGACTCATTTCTTGACTGTGGTAGGATATGTTTCCAAAGCTGGCTGTAACATCATTTCCTATCCCCTGTGCCCATTTGTAATGTGGTCTTGCCATTCCTCCTCTTTTATTTTTTTAAGTTTATTTATTTATTTTTCAAATGTTTTATTTATTTTTGAGAAAGAGAGAGAGAAAGAGAGGCAGCATGAGCAGGGGAGGGTCAGAGAGAGAGGGAGGCACAGAATCAGAAGACAGGCTCAGGCTCTGAGCTAGTTGTCAGCACAGAGCCCGACGTGGGGCTCGAACCCACAAACTGTGAAATCATGACCTGAGCCGAAGCCGGACGCTTAACTGACTGTGCCACCCAGGCGCACCTAAAGTTTATTTATTTTTGAGAGAGAGAGAGAGAGAGAGAGAGAGAGAGAGAGAGAGAGAAAGAGAGAGCGAGCGAGCAGGGGAGGAGCAGAGAGAGAGGGAGACACAGAATCCAGGCTTAGAGCTGTCAGCGCAGAGCCCCACGCAGGGCTAGAACTCATGAACGATGAGATCTTGACCTGAGCTGAAGTTGGACACTTAACTGAATGAGCCACCCAGGTGCCCCACCATGCCTCCTAATAGACAGATTTGGACAAGCCCTGTGACCTATTTTGTCCAACACAATGTGGCAAGAGTGACAGCTGAAACTTGAGAGATCGTCAGCTTCTGCTTTCTTGTATGGATTCTTCTTTTAGGAACCCAGCCGTCATACTGTGAGATAGCCAGAGAAGGCTCAGACGGGGGCTCACACAGAGGAATATCAGGGTCCCGAAATGATAGCTCCAGCTGAGCTCTTAGCTGGGATCTGGCACCAATTGCCAGCTTTGTGAGTAAACTCATTGTGGACCTTCCAGCCATCCCAGAGACCCAGCACCCACCACCCCCAAGAAGTAGCACAACCATCCAAACAATCAACATAAGAAATAACAAACTGATGTTGTTTTAAGCCATCAAGTTTGTTTTTTATCATGCAGCAATACGTAGCCCCCAACAGACCTGTAGTGATGATGTTTACTGTTTTCCTGAAAGCATCTTTCAGTGATTAAAAAGACACGGACAAGGAAACATATCATATTACCTTGTAACTGATTTCAGAAGAGAGCCTCCTAAAAATATTCATGGCACTTCTTTTTTTTTTAATTTTTTTACATTTATGTATTTTTGAAAGACAGAGCGTGAACAGGGGAGGGCGGAGAGAGAGAAAGACACGCACAGAATCTGAGGCAGACTCCAGGCTCTGAGCTAGGTGTCAGCACAGAGCCCAACTCGGGGCTCAAACCGAGGAACCTGGGCTTGTGATCCGAGCTGAAGCTGGGCGCTCAGCGGACTAAGCCACCCAGGCGCTTCTGTATTGGTAGGGCATAGATCTATTCTTCACATCTATAGAAATAATTTTTTTTACTGTTTTACTTTAACGTTTTTTTTTTTTTTTTACTTTAACATTTTAAACAGATACGCATAGTGGTCAGTGTGAAGGACATATATCTAGTCCTTAATTGTGTTCCGAATCGTCAACCATCAAGGAAAAAGCCCGTTGCTGCTAAGAAGTGGGAAAAATTGAGTTCCTGTGTGACATTCGTCTAGAGACACAGAGACCTGCTGGGGGACAAGGTATGTCTTTTTTTGCAATGACTATGGATGCCGTGATTTATTTTCTTTACCTTTGCATCAAAATGTTATTTCCTGTTTAGGTATCACCTTCAACTGGTGCCAGGCACTGCCTTCGAATGCCAAACAGGTTTCTCTTCTCTCAGTGCTAAACTAGTCATTTAGTGTGAAAACCCCAAAACTTTAATATACTGTAGTGAGACTAGATATTTCATTCCTGCCTCACCATTATGGGAGCACGGTTTCATTGTCTTGAATCTATGATTGTGCAAATGCAAGCCGGAATCTTGAACAATTTAGGTAAAGACGTTCCACTGTATGTTGAAAGAGAGATTGTCATTTGGCACTGAACTCTGTGATGACCTAGGTAAGGGGCTTCTCCTTAGCTATAGCACTGAGCAGCCTAAATCTCTAATTCTGCATCCCGCAACTAAGATGCAAAAAAAGGAAATGAAAATCATATTTTGTAGACCAACCCTAAATAAGAAGCTTCTTTTGGAAAACGTAATCCTAATCACGATTTATTGTTCAGTTCATTACATTTGGATTGGAAAGGTTTCTGATCGGAGGTAGCCAGAGTTTTCAATTGCTGTTAACAAATTCTGAATAAGAGTAAAATTGCCTTCAAGGCAAAGGAGCAAATGCTCACTTGATTCAATGTTGCAAGTAAATAATTAGAGTATTGTCCTGGCAAGGAAAGGATTCACAATGAAAAGGCATTTAAGTACGGACCTTACTCGGCACAAGCCCTGGGCCCTACATAGCTCATCTCTCTCACCTGCTACTTTCTCTCTAAAGGACATTTCCCCCAAACGTCGGTGCTCAAAGTGTAGATAGAGCAAGTCTGTGATCCAGGCCATTGCATCCCAATTTCATTTAAACCAAAATCCATTATTTTCTTCCAACACGTATTCAAAACTCATTGTTCATTATTTTTCCATCACTGTGTGATTAGAACAATTTGTATGTGTCCCTTGTACATTGGCCAGATAATGAAATAATCATTTGTGCATCTGTGCAGCATTTTATACTTATTGTTCACAGTCTAATTCACTCTAAAAGCCATTTTATCATTCTCTAACAAGGATGGGAATCTCTGGGACATCTCATCAATGGGGACAGTTCACTTATTCATTCAACAAATACTTATTGGGTATCTATTATGTGCTAGGCACACTCTTCTTAGCACTGGAAAGACAGACCAGACTCCTTGTCTTCATGGAACTTATGTGCTAAAGAGAGGCAGGCAATAAAGAAGTGCTGGGAGCTATCTGAACTCACCGGTTGAGCAAAAATTCCCGGTGAGGGTACGGCAAGCTTGCACGGTCTCTTGCCCCCAGGCAGCTCGCAAAATCTACTCTCTTGAAACTTTCATTTCTGCTTGGGCACCAAACCCCGGAGTGCTTTACTGATTAGTGTCAGGAGCGGCCTGGCCCCTTGCCCTCTGCCTGAGCCAT
>PJEM01013464.1:0-40707 GCA_004023845.1 Helogale parvula | reverse complement strand
GTTTTCTGTCTCTTGTCACCTTTAGAAAGCTCATTGTGCACTGTGCACCTGTTAATATTTCTCTGTTAAAGGAGGCTTATTGACTGTCCAGGGCCTGTCGTTTCAGGAAATATTCTTTTAATGGTGTCTCTCAGTTTCTCTTGTTGTGCCTTTGAATATTTTATTTCCCTACTCAGCAATATTTGGGACTCGCTGTCATGCACACTTTGGATTGTTTCTTGGTGTAGCCCTAAGAAGGAAAACAGACAGACAAACACAGAGAGAACAGTAACACACAAACGCACAGACAAATCAAACAAACACACACATTAAAAGGGGTAAGAAAAGAAAGAAAATGGAGAGGAAAGAGACGAAAAGAAGAGAAGAAGAAAAAAAAAATAAAGGGGGTCAGAGGCAACAAAGGACAGTGGACAGTCTAAAAGTGTATGACCAGTTGAGGGGAGAGGTAGGGATGAGATATAGGAGAATATATCTGGATTGCAAGAAGGTAAAAAAAAAAAAAAAAGGGAGAAAGGAGAAACGAAAATAAGGAGTAAAAATTTTTAAATATTTAAGTAAAAAAAAGTAATAATAATAAAAAATACGTACAGAAAAAGAAAAGAAAAAAAATTAAAAAAAAAACGCAGCAGCTCCGCCTTGTGGATAGGCGTGGTTTGGTGTGGTAGGTCTCAGAGGCTGCTCTCAGAGGCTCCGCCTTGGTGTCTGCAGAGATTAGATAGGCAGCATGCCAAGCTCCCCACTGAACTACGAACTGTAGGCCACTCTAATGAGTCCAATCTCCTTGTTACAGGGTTGAGCAGAGTTGTATTTTCCAGGCCTGCCTCGGTTCAGAGTTCCAGTCCATGCACTTTTATGCTACCACAGATGAGATGTATTTTCTTTGGTGGCTGGCTTCTTAGGGGGAGGAATCGGTTTGTCTTGGCTCAGGCAGGGATTTTGGCTGCCCCTGCCTGAGGGGAGATGCGCAGCAGGAGGTGAAGTGCATGCCTTCACAGACCCAACCCCCAGCTGGGATCGTGTTCCCGTTGGGGGAGGAATGAGTGTGCAGCTGTTGCCTGAGGTGCCAGGAGCTGCTGGAAACGAGCTGGGAGCTCCTGCAGCCTGAGCGTGTGCCCAGGCCTCCACCGCCACCAACTCCTTGCCGGGATCGCGCAGAGTTGGGGCTCTTTTTTCCCTGTTGGCACCCGGGATTCAGGTTTTGCGCGGCCAATGCTGGGGGCGGGATGCGCCGTGGAAATGAGGTGCATTTCCCGCTCCCAAAACCGAGGTTGAAGTGAGCGCCCCTGTCACCGCCGCTGCAGTGGCCCCTGACTCCCTCCGGAGATGGCGCAAGGCTGGAAGCTGTTCTTTTGCTTTCACCACCTGGGTTTAGGATTTGGGCTGCCCAGCAGTTATCTATGGAGTGAGCTTCTGTCTCCAAGCGCGGTTAAGCGTTCTTTACCTCTTCCCCAGAGACAGTACTATGAGCGTGTTCAGTCTCTCTGTCCTTTTGTCTGTTGGGCTCTGCGCGCTTGCCCCGGGTTGGGCTGGGGTTCCCACCTCCCCTGCCCGGCTCGGGCTGGCCCGTTTTCCAGTCTCCCCAGTTCGCACTCACTCACTCAGGTATCTTGGAGGTTCTCTTCCTTCTGGAGTCCGTATTTTCTCCTTCCACTCTTGCAGATGAGAGTAATGACCTTCTCAGTTCGATAGATTGGGCAGACAAAGTTTACAGAGCTCCCTTCTCCGCCATCTTGGCTCCTCCCTCACTGTTCTTTAACTGAAAGACTTGTTCAAGTATATCTTTGATAAAAGCATATTTGAAAAAAACTTAATTTCTGAGAAATAATTTGTTGCTTGCTTTTATAAGTTTTAATGGTATAATGAAATTCATTTAATATTTAATATTTGAAATTGTTACCTGGAATCTTTCAGGCATTCAGTAAGAAGAAGATTGACGACAGAAAAGAATGGTTAACAAATTTTATGGAGGATCGGAGACAGCGTAGGTTACATGGCTTGCCAGAGGTTAGTCATAACGAGTGGTGGTCGGGGGAAGAAAGAGATTAAAAGGCATGCAGGACTAATGACTGTGTTGCTATGTAACTTTTTTCTTAGCAATTTTTGTATGGTACAGCAACAAAGCATTTGACTTATAATGATTTCATCAACAAGGAATTGATTCTTTTCTCAAACTCAGACAATGAACGATCTATACCATCTCTTGTTGATGGTAAGTAGCTTTTGTTTGAAAATCTTTCTCACTTTTGTATGTAGTTATTGAGTATATTTTAATTTCATGTATTCTAAGCCATTCTTATAATGAATTTTAAAATTCTGAATTTGTTTTTGAGATCTTTTGGTGGGACTGAAATCTTTTATAGTCCTTGAATCTTTAGAATCTTTTAAAACTCTTTTTATGTTTATTAGGAAAATTAATTATAAGGGAATTTTTAAAGTTTTGCCCCAAGTTGATTGCAGACTTAGTGAAATCATATTTTGATAAATTCTAAAATATTTAACTGAGACTGATTTTTTAAAAATGTTTGTTTATTTTGAGAGAGAGAGGGGAGAGAATTCTAAGTGGGCTCTGCGCTGACAGTCCGGGGGCTCAGTCTCACGACCATGAGATCACTACCTGAGCTGAAATCAAAAGTCGGACGCTTAACCAACTGAGCCACCCAGGCACCTCCTGAGACAAATTTTTAAAAACACCTGTATACTTCAGTACCCAAAACCTAATACTTTATCTAATTTGCCAAAAATTATTTAGAACCTGGTACCCAGTAGTTAGAGCAGATTTTTGTCTTCTATCTAGAAATATTTAATTTTAATTTTATAACTTTTAGCTAGTTGATCTTTGTGTTTTTTGGATTTTCAGCTAATAGCAGATGGTTCTACCTATCCATATTATTTGCAGTCTAAATTGGTTTCAGATGCCTAAACGTTTATTCCAGTATTGTGTGCCTATTATTTTACTTGTGTCAATTTTGCCTCCTCAATTAGATTATAAAATTCTCAAGGAATGTGGCCATATTTTGTCATCCTCTTGTTTCTACCATGCTCTGTGCCCACGATGATGATGATAGCTAGCATATACTGAAAAGCTTATTACTGTGCTCACTGATCTAGAGCAAGAAGAATGATAAGGAAGCAGAATGCTTTGCTTGCATTATCTCATGTAATCCTTATGATCACCCTGTTAGGAAGGTAATTATTTCTATTACACTGATGAGGACACTGAGACATATTGGTTTAGTAATTTGCAAAAAGTCAAATGGTAAATGGCCAAGTTGAGAAGAGTATACAGATCAGTGGGATTCTAAAGCCTGCATTCTTTTTTTTTTTAATTTTTTCATGTTTTTTATTTATTTTTGAGAGACAGAGACAGTGTGAGCAGGGACAGGTCAGAGAGAGAGGGAGACACAGAATCTGAAGCAGGTTCCAGGCTCTGAGCTAGCTGACAGCACAGAGCCCGATGCAGGGCTTGAACCCATGAACCATGAGATCATGACCTGAGCTGAAGCCAGATGCTTAACCCATTGAGCCACCCAGGCGCCCCTAAAGCCTGCATTCTTAACTGCCACAACACATCTCTTCTTTATAAGGGTGTTCTGATTTGAGATACCATAATAATACACTTTTTAAGATCATTGATGGTTTGTTGCTACTTCAGTTACAACTGGCATTTGGGTGTATGGATGTTTGGCAACTCCTATGAAAGGGATTTGGTGCCCTGACCGGTTCTTTAAGACTAGACGGTGGGCTTTTATTTGGTACTTCACTTTTGGAATAGAGATGGTATAAAATGTTATTATGTACTTACTTTGTTAGAGAATCTCAGGTAACCGTTTTAGTTATTTTTTTAAAAGCAAACTATTTTTGCTTTTTTCTCTTGAATATATAGAACATTGTTGTCATTGAAAGAAACACTGCAACTATATGTGGAGTAATATTTTTAAAAGAGGTTGTTCTTTTTAAAAATAGGCTTTAAGCCAGGCCAACGTAAAGTTTTATTTACCTGTTTCAAGAGGAATGATAAGCGTGAAGTAAAAGTTGCCCAGTTGGCCGGATCTGTTGCTGAGATGTCTGCTTACCATCATGGAGAAGTAAGCATTAAGATTGGGGTCAACTGAGAACTGTACTTGCTGGCATGAAGAATGACAGTTAAGCATAATAACGCATTTTTTCTTTGTATAAGGTCTTTGGAAATGTGTAAGACAATCAAGAATTTGGATTTTAATAAAAATTAGGGCATATATATGCAGAATTTAGAATATTAACATTCTGTTCTGTTTCTGTGCTGTAGCAAGCATTGATGATGACTATCGTGAATTTGGCTCAGAACTTTGTGGGAAGTAACAACATTAACTTGCTTCAGCCAATCGGTCAGTTTGGAACTCGGCTTCATGGTGGTAAAGATGCTGCAAGCCCTCGTTATATTTTCACAATGTTAAGGTAACAGTTTGCTTTTGCTAATACGGTGGTATAAAGTTCTATTCGAAGTTTCTTTTTTTTAATGTATTTTATTTATTTTTGAGACAGAGACAGAGCATGAGTGGGGGAGGATCAGAGAGAGAGGGAGACACAGAATCTGAAACAGGCTCCAGGCTCTGAGCTGTCAGCACAGAGCTGGACACGGGGCTTGAACCCATGAACCATGAGATCATGACCTGAACTGGAGTCAGACACTTAACGACTGACCACCCAGGCACCCCAAGTTCTATTTGAAGCTTCTATTGGAACTAACTAAATGTTTGACAGGATTGCAATATGGAGAGATGATTGGGTACTCTAGTGAGGGTGAATGTTCCAAATTACTTGATTGCAAATAGAATGAAGTATTTTTGATTGCAGTGTTTGTGAGTTATTGGTGAGACCAGTCCTAATTAATGTAGGGATGTTTTCTCATCGAACTTTATAGGCTGAAGAGAGGTTTTGGGGTTTAGTCACAGTAAGAGGAAATCAAGAAAACATTATTTACCAATACTAAGAAATTATGTAGGCTAGTAAGTAAGCACATAAGTAAAATAGGGCAATTTTATTCTGATTTTCCGCCTGAAAAATCTGTTTGATAAGTTTAGTAAATTATATTGCTAAGCACATGTAATCAAAATTTTAAAAAATGTTCTTAATTTTTGAAATGTAGTCTTTATGTATAAAGTTCTATTTCCTAAAACAAAGCCATTTTTCCATGTTTTTTCCCCTTTCATTAGCTCTTTGTCAAGACTGCTTTTTCCTGCTGTGGATGACAACCTGCTCAAATTCCTTTATGATGATAATCAACGTGTAGAGCCTGAGTGGTATATTCCTATAATCCCCATGGTTTTAATAAATGGTGCTGAGGGCATTGGTACTGGATGGGCTTGTAAGCTACCCAACTATGATGCTAGGGAAATTGTGAATAACGTCAGACGAATGCTAGATGGCTTGGATCCTCATCCTATGGTAATTGTTTAGAACTTACTGTATATATTATTTATTTAACAAATGATAGTGTGTAAAAGTACAAAGTCCAGTCATTTTAGAAAAGTATTGGTCCCATTTTCATTTTGGAACATATTGTAGACAATAAAGACCTTATTAGTGTGTAACTTGATATATGCTTATGGTAAAAGATATAAGCTTCGGAAAAAGCCTGGAGAATAAGGATTATGGGGTTAAGGGTTTAGTTTTCCATTGAAAATTAAAAATACCTCATTTTCAGGCTTTTAAATGTCTAAATAATATAGAGAATAATACTTTTATGACAGAATTATATGCAACTTTGTTTTTGTTCTAAAAAACATCCTATTAGAGTTGTAAGGACACTTAAAAACACATTGTGTATATTTTAATGTATCCTCATAATTTTTATTTTTGTCCTCATATCATCCACTATGCTTATTCTGTCCCAAATTCCCTCCAAGAAAAACTTCTCAAAAAAGTGTCTTTCCTTTTTTGACATGAATTAAAATCATTTGGATGTTTCACTTTATAAAGATACACTTAAATAAAAGTGTATTTATTTTATTTTTTTAGATGTTTGTTTACAAAAAAAATGTGTTTTAATCTTTATTTATTTTTGAGAGTGAGACAGAGAGAGACAGAATATGAGCAGGGAAGAGGCACAGAATCTGAAACAGGCTCCAGGCTCTGAGTTGTCAGCACAGAGCCTTACCTGGGGCTAGAACAAACGAACCGTGAGATCATGACCTGTGCCCAAGTAGCACACTTAACCAACTACAGCCACCCAGGCGCCTCAGTATTTGTTTATTTTTGAAGGAGAGAAAGAGCATGAGCCCATAAGGGACACACAGAGAGGCAAACACTGAATCCAAAGCAGGCTTCAGGTTCTGAGCTGTCAGCAAAGAGCCTGATGCAGGGCTTGAAGTCACTAACTGTGAGATCATTACCTGAGCTGAAGTTAGATGCTTAACCGACTGAGATACCCAGGCATCCGGCATCCCTAAAAGTGTATTTCCAATACAAAAATTAAAAAATTATAGGGGCGCCTGGGTGGCTCAGTTAAGCGTCCGACTTTGTCTCAGGTCATGATCTCATGGTTCGTGGGTTCAAGCCCCGTGTCGGGCTCTGTGCTGACAGCTAGCTCAGAGCCCGGAGCCTGCTTCAGATTCTGTGTCTCCCTCTCTCTCTGACCCTCCGCTGCTTGCGCTGTCTCTCTTTGTCTCAAAAAAAAAAAAAAAATCAGTAAAATAAAAAAATAAAAAAAAATTATAGTGCTCATTGTAGAAAACATAAAGAAGCAGAGGAAAAAATACTTCATAAAACCAGCATATGGAAATAAAATATTTTAATGTATTTCTCTCCAGTTTTATTTCATTCTTATATTTTAAAATCAAACAAAACATTAGGTTATAAGTATGATTAAAATTTGTCCCCTTAAATACTTTAAAGTACTCTAAAATATTCCTAATAGAGGCAAAAAAATGATGATTATTGTGTCTTAAATTTTTCAGAATATTAAGTCACTCTGTTTGGTCAATAGTTGCTTTTCATGTGGTCTCTCTATATAGATATACATATGTATATATTGTATACATAGATATATATGTATATATTGTAAGAATATTCAAAATGTTGGAGCAGAGTATGGAAGGAGAGTAGTGGCCTGGAAGGCAAATCATGGGAGAAAAGGTAGGAAGTCAGATTGGGTGCAGGTTGTGGAAGGCTTTCAATATAACATCCAAGGAGTTTGATTTTAAAGGATTATTAATCTAGGGGAGAAGAAGGGATAGAGGCAATAGGCTGAAAAAAAAATGGAAGACTAGGAAAAATGAAGCTAAGGTTTTGAGATTGGGAGATGTTGAGACTATATTCACAGAAGATGTGAATTCAAGATTGATTATTTGGAGACAGATTATTGAGGATGAGGAATTTAGTGTCGGTCATGTTAACTGTCAGTAGCAGTAGACCATGACTAAGGGGCATTCAAATGTGGTGTAGGCAGTTAGGAGAGAAGTAGTGCCTTAAGTTATTTGTATTTTTCTCTGCAGCTTCCAAATTACAAAAACTTTAAAGGAACGATCCAAGAGCTTGGTCAAAACCAATATGCTGTCAGTGGTGAAATATTTGTGGTGGATAGAAACACAGTAGAGATCACAGAGCTTCCCGTTAGAACTTGGACACAGGTTAGTATATGCATATGAGCTGCTTGTCAGGAGGGCAAGTGCATTTGCCCATCATTGTTTGTCCTAAGTCTGGACAGTGTTTAAAAATTCCTTTCTACATTTTTGACCACTCCAATGGAATTTGTGATTTGAATGTTGAAGTAATAATTTAAAAGTTTATTTAAAATGTAAAATGACCTAAGCTAGCTTTGAGCCCTTACAATAAATGGAATATAAATTAATGTCAGTATCAGCTGTTACAGATCTAAAAGTGTATGCGTGTCATCTCTTGTCAGGTGGGCTTGCTGTTATCCTCTTCATACTCGTACCCTTTCCTTGCCCTTTAGTGTATGAGCAGATCAGAACCGTTACGTGTATATCCTCTTTCACCCCGAGACCCCCATGTCCTCTATAGAGGCCGGCCAGGAGCTGTTAGAGATGGCGTTTTTCTTTTTTTCCCCACCAGAATTGGGGATATTTTAAAAATTGCATGACTTATAGTATGAGAGTACAAGTGTGTGTCAGGAAAAGAATGACTTCTTTTTATCCTTTGTAGGTATACAAAGAACAAGTTTTGGAACCTATGCTAAATGGAACAGATAAAACACCAGCATTAATTTCTGATTATAAAGAATATCATACTGATACAACTGTGAAATTTGTGGTGAAAATGACTGAAGAGAAGCTTGCACAAGCAGAAGCTGCTGGATTGCATAAAGTTTTTAAACTTCAAACTACTCTTACTTGTAATTCCATGGTAATTGATTAGATTTACTATTAATTTAATGTTTCTTCCATGTCATGAGTTGGATTTTTGCAGTTGGCTTCATGATGGTTATAGCTATAAGTCTGAACGGTTTCCCTCTGTATATTTGCTGATGAATCTAGAGGTGCATTCCTTTTCCTCTCCTGTTATCCATTAACTCAATCCCAACTCTGCGTTTGTGCATCTGGGCTTGAACACAGAGGATATGTACACTGACCAGAAGTTACGAGAATGATTGGTGCAGGATTTTCATGACCCTTATGCCTGTGTCTGTTAGCATTTTAATCGTGGAGTACATCTCTTTCCATAGCTCTCCCCTGCTTTACCAAACTTGTATATTTGTGTTTGTATGTCATTGGAGAGAAAGGTAGAAAATGAACATGTATGAGTCACCCTCATTCCATTCCAAATTAGCTTTTAGACATAAGAAGAGTAAAAGAAAAAGTCCAGTACCACAATGGCTGAGACAAACTGCCATAATCTGCTAAGACAGACAGATGGAAAAAAGGAGAACAAGAATAAAGAAGGAAAATTTTCCTCCAAATTGAGGAAGCTTGAATGAGTTATAGCATAATTATAAAAAATAAAAGAGAGACAAATCTCTATTGGGTATATGGGGGAGAGAGAACTTTAACATTTGTAAAGTAAGAGATAGAATATGTTTGTTTTTAGTTTGGAAAAAAATTCTTAGATGGTTTTATAGCCATTTTGAATAAGGACCTTTTTTTAAAGGACATTTTTCTTTCAAAATTATTTTAAGTACTTTCATAGTTTTGAGGATTGAATGTGTCAGTTTCTTGGAGTCACCAAAGGAATGTTTATTTAATAATTTTGGTTCTGTTTAACAAGCATTTAGTGGTGGTGTCCGTTCATTTAAGTATAGTGTAGCTATTTTAGATACCGTAGGGGTCCTACAAGTGAAAAATACCAGTACAGATTTATGTCATTTTCAAAAACTTTGTGTTTTCCTTAGGTACTCTTTGATCATATGGGATGTCTCAAGAAGTATGAAACTGTGCAAGACATTTTGAAAGAATTCTTTGATTTACGATTAAGTTATTATGGTTTACGTAAGGAGTGGCTTGTAGGAATGTTGGGAGCAGAATCTACAAAGCTTAATAATCAAGCCCGTTTCATTTTAGAGAAGATACAGGGGAAAATTACCATAGGTAAGATGTAACCTTTAAAAATTTAAACATTAGTTAAAATGGAAAAAAAACTTTATTAATAGAAGACATTTTTATCAGTAGAATATAAACAAATACAAATTGAATCTCTTTTCTTGATCCTAACTTTATTTTTCCCTCACATAGAGAATAGGTCAAAGAAAGATTTGATTCAAATGTTAGTCCAGAGAGGTTATGAATCTGACCCAGTGAAAGCCTGGAAAGAAGCACAAGAAAAGGTAATCATTTGCAGAACAAGACATTGAGAGAAGCTTTTAAAAGCAAATTCCAAAACAAAAAACCCAACCCCTAAATTTTAAATTGAATACTGCTATAAAGGTGCCGAGTTCTCTGTTTGGAGACTGAAGTCTTCTGTTTATCCACAGAACAGATACAGTACAGGAATTTGCAGTGCACACCCACCACAAAGCCCTTTGCCAGTGTGACTCAACCAGGGCCTGGAGAAATGACTCCAGGTGTGAGAAGGTAGCTCAGTCTCCTTGGCCTTTTTTCTGAGCCTGCCATTAAAGGGTGTTAGTTGTGGTGGTGGTTTTGGTGCGGTGCATGTGTACGACCTTGGAACTACACTGGTAGCACATAAACGATTTCACACTGGTCTGACTGTTGCCATAGCATGGTATCCAGTCCCCATTCACTTGGTCTGGTTTCGGTTTGTGCTGGGAAGACTAGAGACAAAATCTTCGATATTATAGTGTTTATTGAGCGCGAGGTATGTGCTCTGTCCTGTGCTTAGATCTTTGACTAGAAGTTTAAACCCTGGAACTTCAGATTAAAAGTCTGATCTTTTATTTATTAAATTGTCCATTTCAGATCATAAAGTACTAATATTCAGTGAATGGAATATTGAAACTTTGAGATTCTTCTCAAAAATTAGTTTCTTTCTGTTGTATATAATTAAAAGAAAAATTTAAAAAGGCAATACAACATTGTGATTGAGAACACAAATGTACAAAAGGAAGAACATTATGGAAATGACTGATTTCTTAATTAGAATGTTGTGTTTACACGATGCTGATAACAGTTATGATTATATGATGTAACTTAAAGTGAAACTTGACATTTCCCTACATTTATGAATTCTCAACCCACAATGTTTTTCATATTTTTTATCAACTACATTGAACAGTTGTTTTTATTATTTAAGCTTTTTGAAATTTTGAACAGTCCATAGATTGCCAGATATTAGAGTGAATAAATTTAGAATGAATTATATACTTAGCCATTATATATTAAGATAATAGGCTTATTTATCATTTGGGGAAAATGGGGGAGGACGAGATGGGGAGTGTTCAAAATTAAGATGATCAAGCACTTTGCTTTCCTTTCAGTGGTTTACTGCATTTTTAAACCCCAAATTATGGTTTATACACTGCTTGCCCTTCTGTATCGTTGTTGGTTTAAACTATATCTTAAAAAAAATTAACTAGTAAGCTAGTAAATTTAATGCTTAGTTTTAAAAGATACAGATGTTTAGGGTTTGAGAATGCCCTTCCAGTGGAAGTAGACTTCACGGGTAAAACCTAGTGGTTGGTTTTAGTAATTTCATTGTCACCATCACAATTTTTTCAGCATCTTGGCCATGTGTTCACTTTGGGGGTGAAGGTAACAAAAGGAGCTGCTCTTACCAGAGTGTCCTGTTGTGTAGAGTTGGAGAAGAGAGAATTATAAAGCAGATAATTATGAGATTAAAGTTTTTATTCTTGATTTCTGAAAGTATCCTTAGTTATCTTCATGTTAACAGTGGTAGATACACATATATCCAGAGTGTTACCAAAATTCTGGGTGTCATCAAAACCTAGAGCAAATAGGCTTTTATTAGAGTGTGGATCAAAACAGGATTTTATGACAGCCAGATAATATTTTAATAATAGTGTAACAACCTAAATATTCCATAGAAACACACTGTTTCATGAAGAATTTTTAAACAGTAGACTTTACCAATTTGTCGTAAGTACTATCTGTCTAGGTACTCATTAATCATCGGCTCAGCAACAGCATTTCTTATTTGGCTAATGTTGCTTAATTGAATTCATCATTCTGTTTATGTAATGAAGCATGTTGCTTTGCAATTTTTATCTTTATCCCTTTTAAAGTACGCTAAACTTTGTGCATTTATGCATTGTTTTACTGAAAATTTTAAACTAAATCGAAAGCCATATTTTTCTTTTTTGCTTACCAAAAGTGAACATTTGGTTTCATGGGATGTCTTCATTAACTCAGCCATTTTTAATTATCTGAGTGCCTTAAATAATTTAAATGCAATTGTATTTAATGGCTATTGTTATTTTAAAAATCATAAAGGTGATGTCACCTATAACTTCTATTAAATTCATTGGATTTTGAAATTTAATATTAGCATAAGAGGATTTTTTATTGGAACTGTTTCTATGAAAACAGACCTTGTAAATAAAAATTTAGAACAGCCCTCACAATTCTTACTCTAACTCACCAGCTATTAAATTCTTAATCGAACTTTCAGTTCATTCTGACATAAGTATTCTTGCTTTAGAGAATTTTTATTAAGAAGTCCTACTTAGTGATTTCACTTAGCATATTTATATTATAACTATAAAGCATTCTTTGTAAGTGATACTTATTTTGGGTTTCAAATTGTTAATTCACTCACCAATATAAAAATCTGACAAGATGCGGTGATAAATCATTAGTTCCAGTCTATTAATTTCAAGCTGTGGTGTCTTCTCATTTTATGACTTAGTGCCTGGGCAAAGCAGTTAATTTTTCATCAGATTCCTAGATAAATAGGGATGGAATATACATTCCTTTTGAATATTTATTATTGTGTGTTTTTAGAAAACTTTTTATAGCAAATACCTTTTTTATATTGTAATCCTGCAGATAGAAATCTAAAATAACCCCATCTACCCTGAAGATAATAGCATTAAGAGTATATATAGCATTTGTGGAATGTTTAGCTCCATACTCAGTAAAATTCAGCATTGACTTGATACTATACAGGACTTTAATATCAAGTTTATTATTTTTTACAGGCAGCAGAAGAGGAAGAAACACAAAACCTGCATGATGATAGTTCCTCTGATTCAGGAACTCCTTCAGGCCCCGATTTTAATTATATTTTAAATATGTCTCTGTGGTCTCTTACTAAAGAAAAAGTTGAAGAACTGATTAAACAGAGAGATGCAAAAGTATGAACCTTTGTGGGTTAAATAATTTGAAACTATTTCAGTATTATCCATTTCCTTGTTTTTCTTTTTACAAAAAGAAGTGATTTGATTTACCCTTCATACCTTATTAAATTACTGAATGTTTAAATTTTACTACTTTTTTATTATAGGGGCGAGAGGTCAATGATCTTAAAAGAAAATCTCCTTCAGATCTTTGGAAAGAAGATTTAGCAGCATTTGTTGAAGAACTGGAGGTAGGTTAAGTCTCCCTTACAATATATTTGGAAAAGTAATGTTTATGAAATAAGAATGAAAATTCTTTTTTGTTTTGTTTTTGTTTTCATTTTTTGAGAGACAGAGACAGATCATGAGCAGGGGAGGGGCAGAGAGAGAGGGACACACAGAATCAGAAGCTCCAGGCTCTGAGCTGTCAGCACAGAGTCCCACGCAGGGCTTGAACCCATGAACTATGAGATCATGACCTGAGCTGAAGTCGGACGCTCAACCAACTGAGCCATCAAGGGGCCCCAAGAATGAAAATTCTTTAATTAAATTATTTCAGTTTCTTTTAAATCTGTAAAGGTTAATGTGTTTATAGGGTGCATTAGGATTAAGCTTCTAGCTCTGTGAAGTTATGCAGAAAAGTTATATTTGGTATAGATGAGTGTAAAAAGCTATATGGAGTTAAAAATTAGAATAAACTGAATACAAATACTTTCTGTTAGTTAAATTTTCTTAACTTCAAAATAGTTTATTGATTCAGTTTCTTTTTCCCCAAAGAGGTAAGAACAAAATATATATGATTGAATAGAAGTACTTTTACAAAGTGGAATGATAATGTCTTTAGGTTTATAACAGAGAAATTTTAATACTTTTTTTATAATATAGTTTTCTCCAGGTAGAATTTTAATTCTTAAAAAAAAAAATGTAGAGAAAGAAAAAATGTAAACTTTTTCTAAAGTTGCCCAATTTGTTTTGAAGCAACTGACACAGGTAAAATCTTACAGTTAAATTAAAGTTAGCAATATGATCATCTGATTTTGAGTAGCACTAGGTCAATTACTATTTATTACTCATATGATAGTACCTTTTTTTTTTTTTTTTACTTTTTAGTTGTTTCATTGATTTTTGTCCACATACTTTCATATCCTAAATCAGAATTAGGATTCTTAGAAATGACAGTGGTAGGTAGCTTTATAGAATTTCTGGAATTTTTTAGTGCTGTTGGTCTTGGGTTTCCTTAATCATCTTTTTTTTTTTTAATTTTTAAAAATGTCTTTATTTTATTTTGAGAGAGCAGGTGGGGGAGGATCAGAGAGAGAGGGAGACACAGAATCTGAGCAGGCTCCAGGCTCTGAGCTGTTGGTACAGAGCCTGACGTGGGGCTTGAACCCACTGATTGTGAGATCATGACCTGAGCTGAAGCTGGATGCTTAACCGACTGAGCCACCCAGGTGCCCCTCCTTAATCATCTTTCAAGTGTTATAATATGACTTAGATTTTTTAAAATTTGATACTTTTTTCCCTGCTGACACATGAAACAGGTATACATTAAAAGAACATATTGTTTCTGATCAATATTAATAATACTCTAATACTGTTTTAAGTTGGATCCCTGATTCTTAACATAGTGAGACATAGAAAGCTTTTTGTGGCTGTGACTGCAAATTTATTATTGAAATACCATCATTCAGAACAGTCCCAGTGATAACCCTATTCTTCCCCCTCCTTTTTTTTTTTTTTTTTTTACTATTCTTCTACTTTTAATTCATCACCTTTTTTTATTACTTGATAATAAAGTAATAAAGCTAATGCAAAATAGGTCCAAACAACTTATTTTTTCTGGATATAGTAACTTTTTATATATAAAAAGATATAGACTTAAATTTCATGTCCCTCTGTATAATTTAAAATCTTATGATACCATTAATTGAGTATTGTGTATTAGCACTGTGTTCTATGTAATCCTCCTAGATTGATTCCTATCACAACCCCAAGTGAGAGAGCTTATTAAAGTTATTTAGATGAAGATCCTGAAGTTTAGAGAGGTTAAATAACTTGTTTAGGGAGAGATTATGTCATTATGGTTAAGAACAGTTACTCATGTTTGTAGAGTCCATAAAATGGGGATTACATGATTTTTAATCCCTAGCACTTAATAGGTGCTCTATAAATTATAACTTATTTCTTGTATTAGTTTAAGCTAATAAAGTGCTAAGATTGAAATCCAGGTGTGTCTCATTTCAAAGCTTATGCTATTTCCTTTAAGCTATTGTGCTGCACAGATGTCCTGTTTATCTGCAGGACCAGGGATATCTTGCGATGTGAGTAGTACGCGACGCTGAGCATCACATGATCACATCCGAGCCAGTGGTTCTTGAAGTTTGCTTTGATATTCAAGTGCTTTGGATTATAAGCATGTCTTTGGAATGAACTAGGCTCGCAAACCAAGGATTTACTGTAGTTTTAATTTCTTATGCAGTAGTGATTCCTTTTCTAATGAGTTGTTTTGTGCCCACTTTTTTTTTTTTTTAATAATTATTATACCTCAGAAAGTGGAAGCGCAAGAACGAGAAGATATTCTAGCTGGAATGGCTGGGAAAGCAATAAAAGGTAAAGTTGGCAAACCTAAGGTGAAGAAACTTCAGTTGGAAGAGACAATGCCTTCCCCTTACGGGAGAAGAATAGTTCCTGAAATTACTGCAATGAAGGCAGATGCCAGCAAAAAGTTGCTGAAGAGGAAAAAGGTATGACATTTCTTTTGTCTTAGCTCATTGGTAGACTCCATCTTCCTAATGATATACATACATATGTATGTATGTATTTCAGGTTTACTGTGTGCTTATTAAGTCATGCTTTGTTTCTAATATATTTCACTGTGCTAGGAAATCATTTGTTCTATGAAAGTAGTTGTTCCATGGAAAGAAAATGTGAGTCAAGGATCCATATATATGTAAAGAGCTACTTAGTTGATTGTGTTTTTAAAATGAGAGCTAGATACAGTCTATTTAGCAGCATTCTACATTAAAATCCTGGAACAACCACCAAAAAAAGCATATCAGCTTTAAAATATAAATTTTAGTTCTGTATTATGACCAATTAAGGAAGTCTTTTAAGCAGGAAAGTGTCTGGTTTTCAAAGTAAGCTCTCTTTTACTATTTTTTAGTTAAATTATCAAGCACCTCCCATGTCATTGGCATTGATTGGTTCTTTTGAGGAATTAAAAGTATGGACTTAAGGTCCTCTTAGAAGGTTGTTGGGCAAGAGTTAGCCAGACTGAGAAGGCTGTTCAGAGTTGAGGAAACAGGAGGCATGATGGTCTGAGAGAGGCAGATTTTTCTGGGTAGGTTGATTTTAGAGCATAGGGGATAGATAGGTATGCCCAGTAGTCTACCCAGAGCTTGGCAAATGAGCTCAGAGCTGGAGCAGAGTCTTCTACTGTTCTGATAAACTGATGTCAGTACTGTTTGCCTCCTACCTAGCTTCCTACCACACGCAGATTCCTCCTTAGGATATGGCTTCTCTCCTTTTCAGTTGGTGTTTGTTCTTGGCATTCTTCTCTTCACCTTACATAGTCTCAGGTAACCTCATCTATGTCCAGAGCTTTTTTCACTCGCACTGATGACTCTTAAATCTCTGTCCCTAAGCTGTAATGTTTTCAGGAGTGCCATGTTTAAACAGCTACCTGACTGCCCAAAGCCCCCTCAGACTCCACATAACTGAAGCTGAGCCCATTATCCTGATTTCAAAACCTCTTCCACATCTGTGCTTTATCACCCATCACAAGCCCAAAACCTGGGACTTTCTCATTCGATCAGTAAGTAACTAAATCCTACTGACCGCCTATGAAGCAGTTTCAAAATCACACCTCCCCACTTTTCTTGGTCCCCATTGATAGGGTCTTATAATTCTGTAAGTTTTTCCTGATGTAAAGTGTTCCTCTTAATTAGTCTTCCCGTCTCTAGTTATCTTATCGTGACCTCTACATTTTTGTACTTCATTCTTCTCTGTCTGGTCTCTTACTACCCAAGTGATGTTTCCAAAAATAAGTCTTCCTTGCACAAATGCTTAAGAATTTTCAGCGACTCCCCACTGACTGCACACAGATTCTACTATCCAGTGATACAGCAACTATATACTTCCCTGTGTTTCCACCTGCCTACTCTTTGCTTTTCCCTTTCCTTGAATCCTAGCAGATTATTTGTAATTTGCTAAACATACCGTGGTAATCGTGCCTTTGTGTCTTTGCTCTGGGATACTCTTCCCTCCTTTCCTTCTCTTCACTTGACAAATATACATGATTCTTTCAAAACCCAGTCAGAAAGGCTCCTTCTCCATGAAGTCATCTCTGACCCTGCCTTGGGCAGAGTTGCTCACATCTCCTCCTGGGTTAATTTTATACCTCCCTCCGTATTTGTTATTTGTGTTGTAATGACTTGTCCTCGTGTCCTTCTCTTTTAATAATCTTAGGGTAGGGAGACTTTGACTAATGCCTAGTAGTGCATGACATGTGTTGCTTATCTTCCTTCAATAATCTGTGATTTTTTTCTAGTATGTAGAGACCTGAACTATAGGAACTTACTTGGCAGGTACTCTTTGGTGTATTTTGCTATTGGTCTGAAAGTCTCTTTGATAATCAAAAGCTGCCTTATTTTTTTATGGTTATTTTTAAATAGCTATTATTTCATAGAGTGTATCAGAATATTAGAGTGGTCAGCATATCAGTTGCTACAGATAAATAAGGTAGAAGATGGTCTGATCAAAGTCTTCTGGATTACTATTTTTTTTTACTTATCTGATATGAAGAAGTGATCTATTGGCTGGGAGATGTAGCTCTAAAATGGATGGTGTTAATTTTTATTTTAATTCCTGGTTATTTATTTATTTAATGTATAGGGTGATCTTGATACCACAGCAGTAAAAGTAGAATTTGATGAAGAATTCAGTGGAACACCAGTAGAAGGTACAGGAGAAGAGGCATTGATCCCATCAGCTCCTGTAAATAAAGGTCCCAAACCCAAAAGGGAGAAAAAGGAACCTGGTGAGGAACTGTTACAAAAAATTTCTTCTTAAAAATTTTTTTTCTTTGTTTAATTTATTTAGAGCATGAGTGGGGGAGAGGGAGAGAGAGAATCAAAAGCAGGCTCCATGCACTGTCAGCACAGAGCCTGACGTGGGGCTCGATCTCATGAACCTGAGCTGAAATCAAGAGTCTGCTGCTTAACTGGTTGAGCCACTCGGGCACTCCTACCTACAAAGATTTTTTTGTGAAGGGGGTAGAAAATACATATGTACAGGGTATTACTAAATTTTTTTTATTGTGCTTTTTTTCTAGTAGTAAATGTAATGTCTTCAATTTTCATGAACATTTGTTATAATTAACCTTTCACTAGGTTTTATTTTTAGTAATGACATTTGTATAAATATTGATACGTATCTTATTGTTCTTTTATTTTTAGGTACCAGGGTGAGAAAAACACCTACATCATCTGGTAAATCCACTGCAAAGAAAGTGAAGAAACGGAATCCTTGGTCAGATGATGAATCCAAGTCAGAAAGTGACTTGGAAGAAACAGAGCCTGTGGTTATTCCCAGAGATTCCTTGCTTAGGAGAGCAGCTGGTATTTTGATACATTTTATAATTATTTTTTTGTATATTGTAGTTTGCCCAAATTAGTATTACTCATATAAGTTGGTATTGTTAGTCTTCTCAATGCCATTAAAGTACTGAATTGTTACTATTTCAGAAGTTAGAGCTCATGAAGACAAAAAAGTTGGCTTTAGAGAATGATGTTTTTAGCAAAGTTGGACATAGAAGGCTGTAAAGTGAATCATGTTTTCTTATTGGTTTTTATGTTTGGTAAAAATGGTTTCTTGGTAGAATATCAACACTGATAGATCAGTAGAAGTGCTTCATAGTTTTTGTTTTGTTTTCTACCCCAAATATGAAAAATTTCATGATTAGAAGTCTGATTATATGCACATAGCATAATTTATATAATTGCAGTGCTAGAGTTAGGATGAAGATACTGTTTTGTTATTCTGTATTGCTGTTATGCATGCAGTTTTATCCATTATTCATTAATGTGAAGTTTTCAAGTATTTAAAAATTGAGTGTTCTATTTTAAAGATTCTTCTCAAATTTTATTAAGTCCTAATTAAAATGAGTGATACCTTATTATGGTTGTTTTAATTCTTTGGTTCTCTAATCCCCAGTGATTGAATTTCTTTACCTAATGTGCAAAGGTAGTACAATGTAGGGGAATTTTTAATAAGAGTAACTTATGTGAAAATTAAATTAGATACTTCAAAATTGTATTTAGATTTTTTGTACACCTAAAATGAAGTATAAAATTACACAGCGTTGAAATTATTTATACATTTTATTCCATAATATATGCTAGAAATTATAAGACTTGCATTATACCAATGTGCCTTTCCCCATATTCGTTACCTTTTTATGCTTTATATTAAATTATTGTTTAATAATATGTTGAGGTATTATCTCTATATTTCTCATTCATCTGAATTATTGTCTGTTATTTCATAGTAAAACTATTGTGAATAGAAGATAGAAGTTTTTATGTAAGAAGTTAAGAGAAAGTTCAGCACTTTCTAAGACTAGTAATATTTGTCTTTTGTAATTGTAGAAATGGGAAATCTTAGTAGTCCCTTTTACAACAGCCTATATTCCTCACTATTTTTGAGTAATATTTAAGTGTGACAAATTGCACCCTAACAATCTGTGTCAGTCTGTGATCCCGTGTACCAAATGTAGCATTAGCTTCCTGGGCAGGACAAGATTAACCCTTACCACCATCAAAATAACTGAGGCCAAAGGTGTTGGCTTTTCCTCTCAAGGCTTGTCTTTTTCCCCCCTTTTGTTATTTTTAGAGATAGATGGAATATATTCAAATGCAGTAATTATAATATTTCATGTAGATAAAGCTGGATTTAACATTCATGTTTTTTCTCCTCTTAGCTGAAAGGCCTAAGTACACATTTGACTTCTCAGAAGAGGAGGATGATGATGTTGATGATGATGAAGACAATAATGATTTAGAGGAATTGAAAGTGAAAGCATCTCCCATAACAAATGATGGGGAAGATGAATTTGTTCCTTCAGATGGCCTAGATAAAGATGAATATACATTTTCACCTGGCAAACCAAAAGCTACTCCAGAGTAAGTAGTAAAGCAACTATTCACTTATTTGGTACAGCTCATTCTTTAGGCATCTGTCAAAGATCTCCTAGTAAACTATGTCTAAGAATTTGGAGGTAAGGTCCTCCTCACAAAGGAAAAAATCTGGGTAATGTTGCAGCTGTTTGCAGAACTGGTGTCTATAGTAAATATTTTAGGCTTTGCAGGCCACGTGGTCTCTGTTGCAGCTACTCAGTTGTTGCCATCGTAGCACGAAAGCAGCCATAAACCGTATGTAAATGACCAAGCGTAGCTGTGTTCCAGTAAAACTTTAGAAGAGGCAGCAGGGCTATGGGACAGTCTGACAACATGGTTCAGAGAACTGGGAGGATTTAATCTTCTTCCTAATTTTGGCCTTGATTTTTTTTTTTTTTTTTTTTTTTTTGCCTCTGGAGTGTATTGAACCTTCATGTGTAGGATGTGAAGTTTGTAATCATGTATTATAAGAAGTGTTTTATCATATGCAGTCTAGGATTAAAAATAGTATTACTGAGGACTCTGACAGAGATTCTGACTTTCTCCTTAGGTTTTTGGCCATAATTTAACAAAGCCATTCGAGAATTCAACATCAGTAATCATAAAGTTTAATGTAGTGATATTTTGAATAACCATTCCTCAGTTTCCATTAGCATAAAAGTTAAATCATTGGTTTTTCTGGTGTCTCTGACTGTATTTCTATGCATATCTGTGCATATGAGACAGAAAAAAGTAGTTTGGTTCCCCTTTGACAAAGAGAAACCAATGAGAGAACTGTAATTATAAACCTGCAGCACATTATATAGTTTGCCACGGTTGAAACTAAAATTACATTGTGATTAATTTTTCTAACAGAAAATCTTCACATGACAAAAAAGGTCAAGACTTTGGGAATCTCTTCTCATTTCCTTCATACTCTCAGAAGTCAGAAGACGGTATGCTCATTTAGTCTTTTCATTGATTACTTAACTGTATTATTGCTATGGATTTTTAGGAGTGGAAAACTTACCTTCTTTTTACATTTCCTTCAATATAATAAGGTTGATTTACTTTTCCTGAGATGAGTTACCAACTAACTGGTCAAAATACGCATTATGGGACCCAGTTAGGTTGATAGGTGTTGTGCGTATGGAGTGTATGAGTGTCGGAATAGTGTTTTAATGAGAGAAAAACACAGAAAAATTTTGGAAAATGAAATTCGATTTTTAGGGCAGTGTGAATATATATGTGACAGTTTTTTAAAAGCTACAAGGGGCCTGATATTCGGATTTGTTGTAGTAAACTGTTGTAGCTGAAAGACTAAAACCTTAATAGAAGCAAATTTAATCAGGGTGTATATTTTTTATTTCCTATATGTACATTTTTAAATTTTAATAATGTTTATTTTTGAGAGAGAGAGGGAGACACAGAATGTGAAGCAGGCTCTGAGCTGTCAGCACCGAGCCCGACACCAGGCTCAAACTCATGAGCTGCGAGATCATGACCTGCATTGAAGTCAGACACTTAACCGACTGAGCCACCCAGGCGCCCTTATATTTCCTATATTTTTATGTGTGGAATTATTAAGGCCAAATCAATCTACTTAACTGTCTTGCATTTTTAAAATATACACATACATACAGGCAGACAGACATAGATCTGGCACATGTTCTAAGTATATAGATAGATATGTATATTTGAGAGCATGTCAAAACATTTTTCTAAAACTATCACATCCAAGTAGACGTATTAGATCCCCGTTTTGGTTTGACAAAGGGAAGGAGGGAGGGCTGGAGAGCAGAATTGTTTAATCAACACTGAGTATAAGAGTAAACTGAAGGTAAGCCTACTGCCTTTTAAATTGATCTTCAATGATTTAAAATTGGTTTTTAAAGATGAAGTTACCACTTTCTTAGATTGAACATTATCACTGATATTCCTGAAATGGTTAAAATTATTAGACATGTAGATACTAAAATAAATCCCAGTGACATATCCCAGTTTAAAATAAATCGTGTTTTGGAATTGGTCAGTTATGTTTTAAATGATTAACATTTGGGACTATGCATGTCTATACTGTTTTACAACAGAGTTAACATTTTTGAAATAGAACATGGTTATATTTTTTGTTTTCAGCTGTTTGTATGTTATGGATTATATGATAACAAAATAGAAATTTATAAGATCAATTAGCTAAAGAGAAGTCATCAGTAAAAAGAATCAGAGCTTAACTATTAAGTGGTCCTTATAGAATCTCTTTACTGAAAGAATGCTTTATAATTTTTAGATTCAGCTAAATTTGACAGTAATGAAGAAGATTCTGCCTCTGTCTTTTCACCATCATTTGGTCTGAAACAAACAGATAAAGTTCCAGGTAAAACAGTAGCTGCTAAAAAGGGTACGTACTTATATTTGATGTGGTTAAGCATTGCACAAACTATATATAGTTGGTATTAAAGGAAGTTTAATATAATTTAAAACTATTTGCACATGGATGTCAGTAGAAAATAGTATAAATGCATATAGAGAATCCCTCTTGGGTTTTTTTTTTTTTTTTTAATGTTTTATTTATTTTTGAGAGAGACAGTGTGAGCAGAGGAGGGAGGGTCAGAGAGAGAAGAAGACAGAGAATCCAAAGACAGGCTTCAGGCTCTGAGCTGTTAGCACAGAGCCTGATGTGGTGCTCGAACCCACGAACTGTGAGATCATGACCTGAGCCGAAGTCGGACGCTTTACTGACTGAGCCACCCAGGCGCCCCAAATCCCTCTTGTTTTCTAACTGTATGAAGTAATTCTTAAAATGTGTATAAGACCTTATTATACAACTATCGTAGTTACAAAATTATCCCGTGTATTGATATATCTAAAGATAGGTTTTTAGGTAAGGCCTCCTATAGTTGTTAGGTTGTAAAATAGATTAAAGTTTTGTCTTGCTGGTAGCCTGATTGTGTTATCTGTGTAGGTCAGTGTCCTCACGCCCCATTTGGAATCATTGGCTCAGTTCAGTTGGGGTCATCTTCTTTGTTCTGAGTCATGTAGCTTCTTTCTTTTCCATAGCCTTAGAATTATGGAGAATCTAAATTGATTTGACATACGAATTTGTTATTAGTACTAAGGTGTATGCTCTTGGTGTTTTTGAAGGAGGCTACCATTAGTACTTTGTGTTTAAAAGATAAGTGCTCCTTACACAGCAAGTAAAGAAACATACAGTGTGGACCATCTTTTCAGTACCTTAAAAATGTAAAACACATAACCATTTTAGACGAAGCAGGACAGCAACAAAAGTCCCTACTACTTTTGAGTGCGCTAGGACCACAGTAAGAAATTGGTAGACTACAGGAGCTTCTCTGGCCAACACATCGGTTTATATCAGCCGCTGTCTGTATTTCTTTGCCTCAGGACTTTTTGTTACTATGTTGGAATATTAATATTTCCCCACCCCAGTCACTCTTTATCAGTAATTGAGGAAAGCTGGTTTGCAAATATGTTAGTGCTCTTGCCTCTCAGGTTGGCTCACTCTGAGATGTACGGTTTACAGCGGCGCAGGGATAAGCCCTCAGAGTGATGACAGGCATTGCTATACCTTACGTGTTACTGGCTGCTGTCTCTTCACGGCCTCATTTTTGTACGCCTCCCAAATAAGTACTTGTGCTGGAGTCTTTGTTTTGGGGTCAGGTGGGATCTGCTTCAGGGGAGCTCAAACTGAGACAGGCCTTAGAGGTTTTTGTTTGTTTGTTTGTTTGTTTGCATCCTTTTTAAATTGTCTTCATGTGAGCACTTTATAACCACCCTGAGAACTTGGGAGCCATGTCACTTGTTTGACCATACCAACCTGTTTCCTTCATCAAGCCGTTCCCTCCTATTAAACCAACCCAAGGAGTTGGTGTTGAGTATTAACTAAATGGCTTGCGTACCACACCAGCTGTCCTAGCTGGGTGTTTCCCCAGTTGAACTAGCCTGTGTCAGTTGAAGGGGTGATGCCGGTGTGAAACAGTTGAAGCCCTCAGTCTTCCTGTAGCCTCCTTCCAAAAATATAATTCCCACGAAATACCATTTCAAGGAGAGGATGTATCCTCTGTGAGGTCATCTGTGTTAATTCGAAATTACGTATATTATTATACAAGGTAAGTTCTGTAGCTCCAGTAGTTGACCGCAGAAAAGCAGTTCACGCTACTCAGATATCAGACTTAACATTTGCCTGGTAGGGTTTTAATTGCTACCTACCACTCAAGCCTGGAAACTCTAATGAAGAAAACAGGGTGGTTCCTAGAACACACTGCTCTGTCGAGCCTACACTCCTGCGAGGAGCCGCCTGCCCTGTGGCTCCTGCGGTGGACTTAGGCATACGGACTCAGGGAGAAGCCACAAAATCTGTGGTTGCCACTGCCAGGAGTGGGGCCTCTCTTGCTGTTCGTAGGCGGGGCCTTTACCCTAGCAAGGTCGGGCCTGGGAAGACACTTTCCATGTAATTAGCCTCTTCTGGTTTTTGTTTCTTAATTTTTACTAATCACCCAAGTAAAGTCTGGTTTATCAGTTTTCACATAAAATGTAAATGAAGCTGAGAAACACTCTATTTTAAAAACAAAATGCATAAAACAAAGGCCTTTGGGTCTGTTGTCTTACCTGGAATTTTCATTTTTTTCTACATAAAAGTGCCATGTTTGGATTTCAGCTTTTGAATTGAAGTGAATCAGCTTCTATTCATAGTATTTGGGGGGTCTTGTAAAAATGTTTTTCTTCCTCTAAAACATTTTAGAAGTAGAACATAGCACGTGGTTATACTTGAGTTGTAATTAATGTCAACTGTTACTTTTCAGTCATGACTATAGTATATTTTTACTACTACTTTTTAAGTTATTGCTTAATTCACATTAATGCCCTTTGTTTAAAATAATCTCTTATGAAATAGCAAAAGGCAAATTATTCATAATTAAATGAAAAGCATGGTGTCATCCCTGAGAAATTGCTTGGCTTTATAGTGGCACCAAGTGAAGAGAAACCATTTTGTTCTCTAAGGCTACTCCATTTCATATCAGCAGTGAGAAATTCCATTGTTATAGGATTCACTTGAGCATGGTTTTTTGGTAAGTATATTACACTGATTTCTGAAATGGAAATTTGCTTAATAGGAAAACCATCTTCAGATACAACTGCTAAGCCCAAGAGAACCCCTAAACAGAAGAAAGTAGAGACTATAAACTCTGACTCGGATTCAGAATTTGGCATTCCAAAGAAGACTACACCCCCAAAAGGTGAGGATTATGTTTAACTCTCTAATGTATGCCATGTGGAAAATAGTCTTTCTAAATTCAGTGAGAAGAGACTGTGTACTATTTTGTTTTAAATTGCTTTACTACTCAATAAGCAATATATCTAAGAATCAGTGCTGAATTAGAGTCCAAAGGAAGTGTAGTACTTTGTTTTATAAATCATGGAATTGAGACTCAGAAGTTAAGTAAGCAACTTGCATACCTAAGAATGGTCCAGAGTCCCCCTGCCACAGACTCACCGGAAGTAGTTATTAAAGGCAGCTGAGGACTCCTTGCCAAGTAGAGACGGACATTCATAGGAGCTGGGACTTTTACACCAGGACTGTTTGCTCACCTAGGAAGTGGAATCCCTGTACTCAGGGACCCGTAAGGGCACCAGCACCAGTTCTTCATACTGGAACCCGGCTTTCCTTCCTGAATCTAGAAAAGTCCTCAAAGGTGCTTTTTAAGAAATATGTATGAAACATAATTTTTTCTAAGGGGAGCTGCTCAACCTTTTCTCCAGCTGACAGATTTACCATCACTGTATTTAATTCTTCAAGTGGCGGTTGTGATAAGGAGAATCAGACCGACACAGAAACAAGGGAGAACAGGGGCCAAAAAGAAACCGTGACTGAGGACCTGAGTACTTACGTTATGCCTAGTTTGAAACTTCTGCATATTCAGAAGTGCCATTTCATTGATTCATTTGATAAAATAGGACGTCCCGAGATCGTTTAGGCTATCTTTACTAGAACAGTTTGGTTAGTCACAGCTCTTAAAGAACTGTTAAAATTTAGAATGGCAATTTAGTTTCATTTTCTCTCTCACGGGCATCATTGTAGGATGTAGAATATTTTGTCACCCTTTACATTTTACCTTTCCCCCTTTCTCCTCCAATGAGAATAGGTTGATAGGAAAAAAATGGCTGCATGTGGTGCTTTTAAGTCGGAGAAGGAATATGGATTGGACAGCTTATTTATGATTAATACTGGGGGTTTATTCTAAGACTGTGCTACCTGAAATGGGATCTGCAATTGATTGTTCCCAGTGGAGTACACATGTAAACATAATTTGTGCTAATAATATGTATTATTTTTCTAGTAATTCATATTGTATTTTTAAAGGTACTAGTCTGACAAATTAAAACTTTTTTCATCACATACAAGTTAAAAAGCACTCTTCTAAGACATTTTCTTTTTAGGCACAAAGACCACATGTTCAAAATGCAAATGTTTTCTCTTGTGTATCAGGGGCTTGGTCATTAAAGTTTGTCACCAGGACCTTCCAACGAGTATTTGTGAAATTCCCTCTAGTTAACGTCAATCCCAGAACTGAAATGATGCTGCCAAATAGTTGCTACGTCACTTACATTTAGAGACCAGGATTGCAGTACTGATCGGGGCATGCCAAAGAAGTGAAGTATAATGTGGTGGCAATTACCTTTTTATACTGTACTTAACCTTGGGAGAAACCCCCCTGTATCATTTTAAGGTAAAGGCCGAGGAGCAAAGAAAAGGAAAGCATCCGGCTCTGAAAATGAAGGCGATTATAACCCTGGCAGGAAAACCTCCAAACCACCAAGCAAGGTAATCAGGAACATCTTTTCAATGCATTGTTTTACGATGGTCTATACCTGGCTTAGTTGGCTCATTACTACACGCTCTTCTAACAGCTTTAAGCCTGGCCCGTCTTAGGCACGGGGCTTATATATGGGTAAAGAATTCTTCAAGGATAAAATGCATCCAGTCAGGACTATTTCTTGGATAAAATGTGGCATAAATTAGCCTACTTAATTAAAAGTATTCTACTTCATCCAATGAGCTGTAGAAGTTATAGGCTGTGTGTCTGAAATAATTATTTTTCAGACCAAATAAAGGCAATTTCTTTTGAACTTGGATTTATTTGACCAGGTTTTGATTTTTTTAAGTTGAATTCATTTGACGATGGCTGATTTTCACAGTGGTCTAACCTTTCTCCAGAAGCACACAATCTTTTTTACGGGTAAAAGAAAACCATCAAATGTCCCTGTTTTTTTTTTTTTTTCTTCTCGCTCTTCCTATTACAACTTAAGAACACAAGCATAGAGGATTTTAACTTTATGCTGCTCTCACCTTGACCTTTTTCCATCCAGTATTCCATGCCTCTGGTCCGTCGTGGTGACTCCTCTCTGCATTTTTATAATAAACATAGTGTGTACTTCAGGAAAGGAAAACAAAACTTATGCACAAAATGAACTGATAGGTACTTACAAGTAAGTAATTTGTACTGATCTGGATACTGTGCATATTTGCTTGGTAATCTAGAAACTGAGAGAATCAAGGCGACAGATTGTTATACTTCATTTTTATAAAGGGAAAAAAGGATTAGGTAACTGGTCTTACACTTAATGAGGCTTCTAAATTCAGAATTATAATGCTAACTTATTTGTAATACTTCTCAAATGTAAGTGAAGTAGAAGGAATAATTCTTTAACACTAGTCTTTTTTTTTTTTTTTTTTAAACCACGTCTAGAAACTGAAGAAAACCTCTTTTGATCAGGATTCAGATGTGGACATCTTCCCATCAGACTTCACTTCTGAAGCACCTTCTCTGCCCCGGAGCGGTCGGGCTAGGAAAGAAGTAAAATATTTTGCAGAGTCTGATGACGAAGAAGATGTTGATTTTGCAATGTTTAATTAAGTGCCCAAAGAGCACAGAAACATTTTCCAACAGATAAATTGTGTTGTCCTTTTGTCTTTTCTGTCTCAGACTTTTGTACATCTGGCTTATTTTAATGTGATGATGTAACTGATGGTTTTTTATTATTGTGGTAGGCCTTTTAACATTTTGTTCTTACACATACGGTTTTATGCTCTTTTTTACTCATTGAAACGTCATGTACTGTCCGATTGGCTTGTAGAGTTGTTATAGACGGCCGTGCATTAGCACAGATTTTAATTGTCATGGTTGCAGACTACAGACCTGCTTTTTGAAATGAAATTTAAACATTAAAAATGGAACTGTGCCCTCCGTGTCTTTACTGAAGATGGACGTGTAGTAAAAGCTCCCACTCTTTAAAATAAATATATTTTATTCTTTGCCAGGAGACTCCATGGAAAAAGGTAAACAGTATATGAACATAGAAAGCATTGTTAAACAATCTCAATGTACAAACAGAGCCAGTGAAAGTACATCACAGACTTGCTAATATATCAAAAAAAAAATTCCACTAGTGCTTAAATGAGAACTAAGAAACTGACACTTGTGTCTGTTAACCACGCTACCACAGCTTTCACTCTGCTTCGTAGTGATTGGACAAGGTCAAAGGATGCAGAGTCTCTGTCCATGCCTTTGGGAGTTCATATTTATTAGCTCCTGGGCAACGAGGAGGTTGGGGGAGGGAGACCCCTGACTACCAGGCCTGAAGGAGGAAGGACCCTGGAGTTGCTTGGTGGTGGTGGTAGACCAGCCTGCTGATTAGCCCAGGAAATTTCCCTAATGGCTTGTGAGTAGGTAAACAAAAACTTATTAACACTGAAAAGTGTCTGTGCCTTGGAGGCTACCATCACTGTAAAAATGCATCTTTAAAAACAATCGTGTAGTTATGTCATTAAGATAAACCACTGTTAAAGTGACATTAACAATTGAACAAATGACATTTGATTAACTGAACTGGCAGTTACACTGATTGATAGAGAATTCTCTGCTGCTAGTGCAGTGAATTTGTATCTTTTTACTGGGCAACATGAAATAGAAGACGCAGTTTGAGAGCGTCAAAGAGAGCAAGGACAAGCTTCCGCACTAACTAAATTAGAATTATCTCTAGCTTTATCTGGTCACACTGTACAACGGTCCCCTTTCCTTACCTGGATGTCCTGATGACGCTGTGAAAGCAAGAGTTATTTTTTTTCTTTTGAGCCTTTCTTAGCTGGACGCGTACAGTAAGTAGTCTCTTTCACAACCTGGGTGTCTTGGTTACTTTGCGTGTGCAAGGCAAAAGGAAAGCACCAAACATACAGTATAGAAAGAACAGAGCCGTACTCCTGTATGTACAAAGTCTTCAGAAACTTAACCGGGGTAACTCATTTCGACTGGGTCTCTGCCATGCAATCGTGAGTCAAAAGGAAAATAGAAGCTTTTAACTAGTTTCTGGTTGCACGAAATGGCTGATTTTTAGAATTTAAAACGTCTGTATTTCTAGGTCAGTTAGACAGTGAGGAGTAAATATTGATACAAATGAAAACTTCTTGGTCCTTCTTGAGTTTTAATATATTTTCAGTCCAAAAACTAAGCAGCAGTAAAAATGTTTCTTTCCTGCGGTTTAAATCCCGGAACTGAAGGTACTGGGGAATGTCGGAAGTAGCTGGAAAGCGTCTCATTGCACCAGTGGGGACTGACTGACGCCGCTGTTTTCCACTGAGCTGGGCGAGATGCTGGGACTGTGCTCCGCGGGGTTCCCGCTCGAACTGGGGGTCAAGGGTTCATGTCCTTCAGAATTCTCCAGCATCTCCTGAATGAGAGGTGGCATTGATCCAGGAATTTCCATTTTCAAGGTAATTACACGTTCTGCACCTTTTAGAGAGAGAGAATAGAAATCTCGTAGAGATAAGGAGCTAAGCTGAAGAACTCGGGATTGACTTTCACGGGGGTGAAAACCGGGCTGCCAGTGCCTCCCAGAGGCCACCCTAATTCTACAACACTCAAACACTTGTTTGCATTCGATGGTTCCATGCCTGAGTCAGTTGCAGGGAACAATACCTATATATATTTACTTAACATAATTTACACAGAGAAGTTCTTGATAGAAGACCAGAAAGAGTGTTATCGCCAAACAAGACAGTTTTAAAGGATACCAGTTACCCGCAAATGAAGGAAGAGAAAGTAACACGTGTGTCGGTCAACCCGATGCAGCGCTGCGCTGTGGAGCACAGCAGGCACTAGCCCCGTGCGACGATTTACATCTAAATTTGCTAAATTACAATTAGGGAAAACAGTGCCTCAATCGCATTAGCCACTTTTTAAGTGCTCGAGAGCCACATGTGGCTGGTGGCTACTTGTACTGGACAATGCAGATCATAGAGTATTTCCATAATCACAGTGAATTTTATTAGCACGGGTCTAGCTAGATCTAGAGAATGACAGTATTAAGTTAAACAGCCTCATTGTTTTTAAAATCAAAGACCTCATCATTGTAATGGCCAAGCACTGGTATCTGCTGTTTGCAGACTCTGAACCCCACGCTAGGGATGAGCTCAGGAGCGGCTCATTGAGGAAACCTTGGAAGTAGCTCAAGAATCGGGACGCCCTGTCCTACAAGTTCACGGTGTTTTTTAAGCACTTTGTGAAAGACAAGAGTTTGCTCCTTGGCTCAGCAAGGTCCTCAGGGACAGAGTACGCTCATGGGGAGGGAGGACCACAGCGGGCTCGGGACCAGGGATACTGCTGAGTTTTCTCTCTGCACAGAAAAACCCGACGCTAACACTCAACTGTGACAATGGCTCTCGACACGTCTGTAATTTCTCGAGTTGCCACACAAACGGAAACTCGCTGGGCAAAGACTATTTCTACCTCTCAGGAAGGCAAGAGTTGCGTTGCTGTGTGCAGAAGGAAATCTGCCTGTCCACGAGAGAGCCACGGCAACCCTGATGGAGAGGGAAACTTCCCAGTAACAACTGCCCTAAGTACTGTTCATTTTCCTCAAGTTTGGGTGGTCAGGAAAACCCAGAGTCAAGTTTCTGTCAACCAGAGCATGTGGGCAAATGGATGAAATTGAAAAGCGTATCATACAGTACATTCCCCTGAAAGGTTTTCTATTCACTTAGTGATCCGAGTTAGAAACTCAAGCTATTGAGATCACTGAATAGCGTGGGATTTGAAGTTTTTTTTTTTTTAAGGGTGAATACTGAATTCCTTTTAATTTCCTTAAGAAATGAATTCCAGAACACCACCAAAAAGGCAGCTATTATCAAACATCCCGAATGAAAACACCAGTTTAGAAACAAGTCAGGCCCTCTTGTGAACACGACGGAGACTCGAAAGGCCTACCTTTCGCACTGATGCTGCGGAGATCTGTGATTTTCATTAAGATCTTTGGAAACATGTGAGGCTTGCTGGGCCGTCTCTTCCGGATATAAATTTTTAGTGCTTCCAGCAGTGGTTCTTGTAGCTTATCTACTTTTGTTGGTTCCTCAAGGTCCTGGCGGTCTGGAGAACAGGACGATAGAACAATTAGTATCAGGACAGAACGAGTCACGCGCTTGCCAGGGGAGCATGTTTCCTTGCTCCTAGTATCCTATGATTCTGTTAATTTGGTGACTCAGTCACGTACACAGGCTTGAAGGTACAGGGAATTCACTCCTTCAGGCAGTGATCCTTGAGAATGTCCCCCTCGCTGGTCAAAAGCACACTTTGAAGCCTGGTTGCTTTTGGTCCAGGGAGAGAATTACTTCTTGTGACCAGGAGGTGTCACTACTGAACTGAATTCAAACAAGCCTTGCGCAGGACGGTTATAAAAGCAAGGTAAACAGGCCCTATAATTAAAGCCATTACTTGGTAACCACGTACGATTCAACCCCCTGTCAGCCAGTAGGGGTCAGTACGAAGAAGACGGCCACATCGTATCCTACTCCTTCAAGGCTTGGGCGTAAGGGCGGGAGGGGGGTGACAACCCACCGAATTGTAGTCCCAGCCGCTAACTTAGCAGACAGCACACGCCCCCGGGCAGTTCATTTTACTACGGGCTGATCCTGCCTTTAAAATAATACCTGTGGCAACTGCAGAAATACTGGAATTTCGGAGCAACAGGATCCCAAATACCTTCACCTGATTTATAACAATATGGAAAAAGCCAACAAACCCCAAGCCTGCGGGCCTGGCTATTTATTCACATGTCTTTTTCCATGCAAGATAACTCCCAAAATGGAGATGGGAATTTCCCATAAGTGGCAAGGGCACATTGCTGTTCATGGAAACTCATGAGGGTTTTCTAGGTAGTTGGTACCTCCACAGATTAAGCAGATGGCACTGAGAAGGCCTGTTTCTGTGTCATCCATTTCCAAAGGCAGGAGCTGGTTGGCAAAGGTGAACACAAGGTCAGTCAGAGGACCAAATCCAGCATTGTGCATCTGAGTTCGATTTAGGGTAAGGCCATCTGAAAAAGTCATGGTGTCTTGTTCTGGGGTATACCTGGTGCAAATTCTAAGAATCTGGAAGGAAAAAATAAAAGCACGTTTGATGGGTCATCGAAGCCGGCCTGTTCTTACACAGCATCAAGCAGATGGAGGCACGGAGATTTCCCAGGAGCTCTCGCCTCACATGAGGCACCCTGTCCCCCGCCGGGGTGTGTTATGTCTTCTGCAGCTCTTCCGTTAAAAGAACAGAAGTCAAAACAAGGGCCTACGTTATTTAGGGAACAGTAAATAGGACAGAAGAAAATCTGAGAAATACTTGTGCTGAAAGTAATTCATTTGACTTGAATAAACATTTACTGAGTACCTACTTAGGTCCCAGGCACCGTGCCAGGTGCTGGGAATAAGATTTTTTTAAAGAGTTTACAGTCTACAACCCCCCCCCCCCCAGAAAACTCCCCCAAAACAAACAAAAAGCAATAAAAACCCAAAGAAAAAAACAAAAGGCAACATCTACCATCTAGTACATGTCAAATGTTCTCATGCCCTACGTTCAGTCTTTCAAACAACTCGGCCAACGTCACACAATTAACCCGTGGCTGCAGTGGGTTCGAACCCAGGTTAGGCCCCCTCTTCCATGAGCGTCCGTTCACATGGCTCCACACACAAGTAGAGGGCAGCGAGCAGGGGTGGGACTGGGAAGGCGCCTGGGCATTCGGACGCCCTCTGACACCGCCGGGGTGGGGGGGGGAGGGAGTCCGGGGCGCGCGCACACGTTAGAGGCAACGTTTTGACTAAGCTCAGAAACATGGCTGGGATTCCTAGGTAAGCAGCCTTGGTCACGAGGCTGCAGTCTCCCCATGCGACCTGGCAGGGTCTTGATAGGGAAAACTGCTGGCCCCCTGGCACTCCTGCTAACAGGAAGTCGCCTGCTCCGCCATCGTAAACTCCCAAAACACCCTTCTGTGTACAGCCAACCCTGACTGGTGTTCCTGTGCCCTCCTGCGTTCCCGAACACTCGGCCGCCACGAGCGTATCCTGCACCTACAACTGAGGGGCCTTTCTGCCAACCAGGTTTCCAGACTTGACTTTTCCATCTAAAAAAGCCTCAGAGCTTCATCAAGCACAGAGACCAACGTATTCCATTTGCACAGGAGCGAACGACCCAGCAGGCTGAGAGAGCTGTTTTCTCCCAGATGTTGGTGCTCAGTTTGGGTGTGGTCGCCATGCATGTCCACCTTAGTGTCAACTGAGAGGACAGATGGGACTCGAAGGGTCTGCGATCTTCCTGGGATACGGCCATGGGCAGGGGTGGGGGTAGGGTGGCTCTCAGACAAAGCCGCTGGACTGCCAGCCAGGAGGGAGTCCTTGAAATACGGCCCCCCCCCTCCGCCATGCTCCACGTTCTCACCAAGACTCCTAAAGCAAGGCCTAGGTCAAAGCTTCTCTCCTGCAGCGAAGTGCTGGGGGTCTGGGGCAAGGGCAGCTCCCTGCGGGAGACCTTCCTAAGTGATCGCAAAGGTCTCATGTCCACAGGACCACGGTTAGCCCGGGGGCAGGGCTGTCACACTGGAAAGGTCACATGTTCTTGGGACTTTGCTCTGGTGTCCTCTGAACCTCCAGGAAGACTGGGCTAGGAGCCAGCCCTCCTCTTACACGCAGGACTCAGGCTTGGACGAGAGCCTGAGGATGGCCTGTGAAGTGAGGGCACGGGACGGCGTTGATTACAGGAGGTCTGACTCTTGGTTCGAACGTCTCCTGAGAGGACAAAGGTGAAGGACAGAACTCCCATCTCCAACTTAGAATAGCTATTGTTTCATTCAGCGACTACACGCCTGGTACCATGCTAACTGTTAACAGATTATTTAATTCCTCCATCAACCCAGGAGTTAGGATCCTATTTTACAGACACGGCAACAAATGCAAATACACAGTCTGTCCTCGGTCACCTGACTACAAGATGGCGTGCCTGGCTTCAGGCGATCAGTCTCCAGCACTCCACTGTCCCGTGCTCTTAACCTCTGCCTCACAGCCGTGTCCTTCCTCTCTTCAGGCCACCCCAGCCGCCCAAGGGGAGAGGACATCCGGCCTAGCATTAATTTGGGTATTAGCCTCATCTGTCTCCTTAGCAGGTACCTCCGGGCAGTGTACTACCTGAACAGTCATCCATGGGGACCCACCTCGTACACAGGAGTGCACCGCATGTGGTCTGGAGATGGAAAATCGTACAAACTTTAGGCGAGAGGGGCACATCCTCAAACTTCATATTCCTAGGATGTGATCACGTGGCACAGCGAACTGGAAAGCATCTGAATGTGAGTGGTTACTAACACGTGACAAAGATTCCTCTTCCTTGCACGGGTGGCCGTTTTTGCCTCTCAGCTGTGTGCCCAGGGACCTCTCTGAGCCATTTCCTCTGGGTCCCCGAATGGCTGACCTGCTTCACTTCATCTTGGTAGCTGATGGGCTATGAAGCCGTTCCCGGGATAAGAGCAGCAAAGGAACCAAGAGTTCCTTGTCATAAACCTTGGTTTCCCTGAAAGCCGTGGTGGGGGGAGTACGGTGCCCAAGATCTCAGGGCGGACCCCCGGACCCCAGCCTCCAGCCCACGTTCCCTTCAGCCACCTGGAGGGCCGCGAGGAAACGTGCCTGCATGGGGCGGCGTCACGCGACGGGCAAAGTCGCGGAGGCTCAGTGTTTATGGGCTCGAAATCTCCAGACGCTTTTCTAGTCTGGAATCAAGGTGGAACTAAAGAAGGCTTTGCAGCTGTCGCATGCCGCCAAGAAGCGAATGCTCTAGATCTGTCCCTGCACGAATGAGAGAGACCAGCCTTTGCTGGAAAGGACCAGAAGACCAAGATGGCGGCTTCTGCACGCTGTCCACAGCTCGCTTAGAAATCCAAGTCCGAAGGGTAGTGCCCAGATGTCTCTTTGGGTCTATTTTATTCTGAAGAGAATCTCTCCTCAAAAGTGCGAAAATGAAGTATAAAATTATGTTCTGTGGCCTCTCTCCCCAGAAAAGTTCAATCCAGAACCGAGCACTAATGGGCTGTCCGGGGAGGAAGGCACGCAGCCTGCGACGGGGGAATGGTCAATGTCTTCTTTGATCCGGGGAGTCCCCACGGCCACCCTGCCCTGGCCGGGCCACTCAAGGCTTCCCGCGGGCCTGCCTCTGGACATAAACCGAGGAGTTTCAGTTTGTTAAAGGCAAATGCCAGTGGCAACTACCAACGGCTTCACCAGCATTAAAAAACGCCCTTTGGGGTGCCTGGGTGGCCCAGTCGGTTGAGCCTCTGACTTCAGCTCAGGTCAGATCTCATGTTCCTTCATGAGTTCGAGCCCCGCGTTAGGCTCTGTGCTGACAGTTCAGAGCTTGGAGCCTGCTTCCGGTTCTGTGTCTTCTTCTCTCTCTGCCCCTCCCCCTCTCATGCTCTGTCTCCCTCTGTATCAAAAATAAAACATTAAAAAATTTAAAAAAAAAAGCCCTTTGTTGGAAACGAGGGTATTTCATCTGGAAAGAGGAGCACACAGGTCCCACGGGATGGGTAAAATTTGCCCGGGCGAGGCTGACTCACCCATGGCGGGCTCTGCGGAGGGGCAGACCCGGTGCTCCCCCGAGCAAGGAGGACCCCTTGCCTTCAGCAAGGACAATGGATTATTGTTCCACGGCCATCTGGGTGCCCCCTGGGAGTAGACTGAGGTTGGAGCTATGGGAGGATCTGAGCACTTGGGATCCCAGGGACACAGAAGGGACCGGTCCCCTTCTCTCCTCATCCCTGCGACTGCTCTGATCCAAGCCACCATCGCCTGTCCTCTGGTGATGGCCTCCACTCCCGTTCCTACAGCCAGAGCACGCGGTTCAAAACGTTCACCAGAGGGGGCCTCGCCCTTGCTAAGCTCCCTCTAATGGCTTGGAGGCGTTTTAGATTCAGGACACTTAAACTTCCCACAGCAGCATCGTGGCCTCTGCCTGTCCCCTGTCACCACCCCCCCACCCTTCCTACCCCCTGCTCCTCTTTCCATTGCCATACTGGCCTTTCTGAATCTCTAGCAACTCAGTGTCGCAGCAAAGCGTATGCACTTGCTGTTCCCTCTGCCTCTGATGCCTTTCCCTTGATTTTTTTTTTTTTTTAATGGAGCCAAGAAAGCCTTTATTGGGATCTGCGATTCCCGGGCGAGGTTCCATGACTCCGGGAGTGGGGAGTCAGGGAAGTCGCCTCCCTTGATCTTCATGGTTCTTCCTAGTCAGAGCTCAGTTCAAATGTCCCCTCCTCAGAGAGCACAGTGAACACGCTTCCTCAAACCCCGTTACTTTCCATCACCCCATTTTTTTTGAAATATAAAAATCGTCTTAAAACTGGGGTAGAGTCTGTGCAGTGGTTTTAAAAATACGCCCACAAATTCTTTGCCACGACTCCTTTTAAGGCGGAAAGCGTCATTCCTCTGCCCCCTTGAGTGTGGGCTGGACCCAGTGACTTGATGCTAACACAGAATCCACTAGAAGCAAGGGTGTGACTCTGGAGAGTATGTCCTAGGAGCCGAGGCACCGTGGACCCCTCCTTATTGTTCTCTTAGCCCTCGTTTTGGGGAAAGCTGGTTGATGCGTCATGAGGACACTTGGGCAAGGAACTGAGCCCTCCTGGCAGTGACCGGCACCCGCCTGCCGGGGGCTGTAGGCGCCACCGCGGCAGTCCTTCCGGCCTGGCACGCCTCCAGAGGACGAAGCCCTGGTCGGTGTCTCACCTGCAACTTTATGAAAGACCCGGATCCAGAGGCACCGAGTGGAGTGCGTTCCTAACCCACAGGGACCCGTGAGACACTAACGCTCACTGTTTATCACTGCTAAGTTCTGGGGCAACTTGATACGCAGCGTACTGGCCTTGAGTGCGCACACAGCTCAAGGGTACGGCCGCACGTATTTGCCCGAAGGGTAGCCCCGCCCAGATCAAGACTCAAACGCTTCCGACTCCTACAGGCTGCCTCGGCCCCTCCTGGTCCAGTCCCCTCCCCCAGATAACCATTACTTGGACCTCGACTGATGCAGATTGGTTTTGTTTGAACTTTACATAAACGGAACCCTGCACTATATTCTCCCTTGTGGCTGGCCTTTACCTGGTCCGTATCCTATCTGACACTCGCCGGCCTAGCACATGAGCCTGGTGCTTTTTCCTTGCTGGGTAGTATTCCAGTCTGCCCCCTCGGCCTGCCTTCTTTCCCCCCAGCACCGTCCCTCTCTGAGCTTGCCGACCCGGCCCTGGAGAAGATGTGCTCCTGGAGGAGGCTGCTCTGTAACTGACGTGCTCCCTGCTGTATCTTTAGCATCTAGGGCAGTGTCGTCCACACAGCAGGTGGCTAATGAATATCTGTTCAATTATTAACAAAGTGGACGCCCTCCCCAGAATCTCTCCCACCTCGTAACCCCCTGAGGGGGGCAGCCGGGCATTTCCGAGTTTCTAGGCAAAGGAGAAAAGCTCACATTGCTCACGCATCTCAGGCTGTGCGCTAATTGTGTTTGGCACTGTGTGGGCAGATCCTGATCTGACTTGACTCCCCTCCGGTGCCTGTGGGAAGGCTGAAGTGGTGACAATCACAACAGTCACACACACAGAGCTTCGGGAGGCCGGCTGCCGCGGCGGTCTGTAGCACCTCTGATGCTGAGCTCATGGGAACAAAACGTCCTCCCCAGCAAGACCTGCCACCAGCCTACCTTTTCCGGTGGCGCAGCTGCTCCCGACACCAGCACGCGAGGAGTCACCATGGGGACGCGTTATGAGAGGGATTACATTGGATAATATATTCCGGGCCACCGCCTATCCTCAAAACATTTGTTTTAACACATAACCAATATAAAAATCATTAAGGAGGTGTTTTGCATCTTTAAATAGCAAGTGCTTGAAATTGAGTGTTGTGTTCATAATTACAGGTCTGCAGCCACATTTCCGGCACTCAGCAGCCACAGGTGGCACGGCTCCGGCTTGGATGTGTGTACATGCATATGGCCTGTGGGTAAGGGGCTCGCGGTACAAATTAGCAGTCATCTAATGTAAAGGATGCTAAGTTAAAGTAGCACCTACTATGTGCTGCGTACTAGCTAAGGGTTTCCCACGTGCTAACCGAACTAATGATCCCAACAGCTTGACCAGGGAGGAGCTACCGGTCTGCAGCTTACACTGAGCAGACAACGGAGGCTTGCAGAGGTGGCACGGCCACCCCCGTTCATGCGGCTTCTACGTGGCAGGGCTGGGACTTGAACCCGGGGAGTCTGGCTGCAGAGCCTGCCTGTTGAACCACCACGCTGACTGCCTCACGGGGACTTCCGGCGACGGACCTGGCGACGGCGCTGGACCCACGGGTGAGAAAGGAGGGTGTCGGAGAGACATGGGCCTCACGGCGGTGGCACAGCGGGCAGGGGCGATGCGGGAGCCCGAGCCTGGGCTGTGGGCTCCAGGGCCAGAGCCTGCGCCCCTTGGGCCCGGGCCTTGTCCCCACCGGGCCCCCGGCAGTGGGGAGGACAGGTGCGCGTGGGAACGGCCCTACGTGGCTGTGCAACCACACAGCCCCTGGTCCCCTAGGGGCCACAAATCACGGCTTGAAGTCACGTGGGGCCATCCCTCCGGCGTCACTAGAGCAAGGTGCTGCCGCCGCTGGCGTGGGGACATTTCCTCAGGGCGGGGAGGGCAGTGTGTGGCAGGGGCCCGGAAGGCCCCACGTGACCCTCGTGGGGGCGGGGGTCTCTCACTCTGGAGTGCACCCAGATACCGCACACGGAAGATGCACAGATATTCTGGAACCCCACGTGTGATCTTGAGGTCATGTGCTCGCCCGTTCACTCGCAGAGCGTCAACGACTGCCCCTGGGGTGCCTCAAGGTTGAGTGACCAACCCCGACGCGGCCCCTGCCCTCAACCAGCTGACTACAGGCATAGAAGACTCTGCAGAACACATCTCGAATTACAGGGAGAGAGACCAGTGGGGAGCAGGTTGGAACTGGGGGACTGGTCAGGAAAAACCCTTCTGAGGAGGGGGCTTCTCAGCTGAGAGCAGGGGGCTGGCCCAGGAGGAAGGGGGGGCCCCATCTAGAAAACAGGGACCCTGGCTGGAGCCCCCGGGCCTCCGCCTTCCACTTGAGCTGGGGCTGCTCATGGGCAAACTGGAGATGAGAACCAAAATCCCTTGGGGGGTGCGGGAGGCTTAATAAACTGTGAGGGGACGGAGGCCTACAGTATTCCAGACAGCTGTCCGAGCCCCCGTCTCATTCTCTCCAGTCCCTAACAGGAAGCTTCTATTTTATCACCTTTGTTTCAGTAGGAGGACACGGAGGCTCAGAGACAGGGAGTGGTCTTCTCAAGGTCACACGGTGGATAAGCGGCTGCCCCAGATCCGGAGCCCAGGCCAGCGGGCCCCACAGTCCATATCGATAACTACTACCATCAGCAGCTGGAGGGTGGGGGGCTGCAGGCCGCGTCGGCACAGGCGGGAGCAGCCCAGGGCAGGCGGCAGGGCCAGACCACAAGGGCGAGGGCTCGCCTCCCCTCCCCACTATCAAGTCCCCCAGTCCGGCACACATGAAGACCACGTGTGTGACTTCGTCTCTCGACCAGGGTTCAGTCACACCGCACGAAGACACAGATGAAGGGTGGACAAAAGGGTGCACACCAGTGGCGACTCCCAGCACTGGGGACGGACATGTACAGGCGGTCCTGGGCTCCTGTCCCCCGCGGCCCAGGCCCTCCGCATGGTCACCTCCTCCCCGCTCCTCCCCAGGGCCTTTAGGCCACTCTCCCAGCGCCCCTCACTTGCCCACGTCTCTGACTGGTGTCATTTACTGTTCCAGCTCTTTCTATCCCTTCCTCTGGTCTCTTCAAGGTCATCTGCTTCCCTAACCTCCCTGTAGGAATCAGCCCCGGCCGCCTCAGTCACGCTCCTGGCCTTGACCCTGCTCCTTCTCTTTGCTGTAGCCCCGTGAGACCCTGCCTATTCACTGATTGTCTGTCGACCCCCCGACAAGGTCAGCTCCACGAGGGGAGGGGTTTTTATCTGTCCCGTTCACAGCGGTGCCATCAGAGCCTAGAACAGTGCCTGGCACACAGCAGGGCCTCAGTGAGCATCTGGAAAAGGGGCGAGAGGAAAGGAGGTCCGCAGGGAGGGGCAGGGGAGAGCAGCCGGAAGGCCTGACGGCCTCAAAGGTGGCTTTTTATGATTTTTAAGGTGAGAGCGACTTGATCCTAATGACTGGCAGAGGAGGGAAGAGGAGAAAGAGGATGGGAAGATAAAGGCGAGCGAGCAAGAAAGAAACCCGGATCAAGAGCTCGGCCGAGGGGAGCACTCTGGAGCCTCCCTTTCGTGTCCTGAACCCAAACTGAGGACGCCGCCACTCCTGGGCGAGAAAAGGGAGGTAAACTTCTGTCCACAAGGGTTTCGAAGATCTGGCCCGTCTTAGGAGAGACCTGTGGGGCTCCTTGACCCCTGAGGGAAACCTGAGGACAGCCTGGCCGTGGTCTCCACGCCGGG